>CALNHX010010423.1:0-40420 GCA_940337035.1 Agriotes lineatus
AAGTTAACCTTCGAATCACAGTTTGTGGATGTAGTAGCTAGTAGTCTTTCCCCGTGCCAGCTGTTCGAGACAATTCGGTGTCGACCCACTCCATGCATCATCTCTGTTTTTGCCTAACAACATCCCCAGATTCATCCTCCCATCGTCAAGATGTGTCAACAATGCCGCACCCAGAAAGGATGACCTTTGCAGCTCAAGGAGTTGCTTTGTAATTGCTTGAATTATACATGTGCCCTAGAAGCATTTTGTTGCTGCGTTGTTGCGTTTAGCTCTTCCAGCGACGCCTTGTACGCTTGTTGAGGCAGAATAGTAGGCTCCTCCAGGCATTTTGTGCGTTTATTTTTAATAACTAGGTACTACGGCATTGGTTGGGTAAAACTATTGTATAGTCTATTTTTTTGCTTTATGATTCAGAGCAGGCTTTGCATTTATATTATTTTAGCAGTGTACAACAGTTTAGTTACAAAATATAACTAATGTCAAAATCCAGGTCGCCGGGATTGTCAAGTTGACACTTCAACAAATCTTAATAAAATGCCACGAAAAAGCAGTATTGGGTAATAGTAAAACCAAAGAGGCTATAAAACGCCATTCTACTAATATAAAAGATATCAATGGTAACTTAAGTAAAACAGCCATCATTGGAAGAATTGGCCAAATCTTCGATGTAAGTATTGAGAATTAAACAGATATACAATTTCTAACAATTTCGTATAATGCTAGATTTCGAATGCAACACAGAAATCTAAACGAAGCAAAATCACAACTCCCGCAATAACCGAATGATAATATGAATAAAGAAAAGGAATTTCTAACTTGGGAGGAACAGAGTTTCAGGAAAGATATTAAGAAGAAAATTTGGAATTTTTTACTTTTAAAGGAAATATTTACAATTTCGAAATTATAGTGAAAAATGTATATTCATGTTTTTGGATGAAACTTTACCAGGATGTGACTTACTGTTGGACTCGGACAATAATGACAGGGGCTATCATAAGTGTATCAATGGTGACATTTTTAGGCAATGTTGAAAAACAGTTAATCCCTGCTTTGGCCAAATTGAATGGAAAATGTGTGTTAATTATGGATAATGCACCATATAATTCGGTTCTTATCGATAAACCACCCAATTTCTCGTCCAATAAACTACAAATACAGGAATGGTTAATTAAAAGTGACGTACAATTTGATGACAAAATAATAAAGCGACGATTATGGGAGTTTAATTTTACTTTACATATTGACCAAAAGCAATACTTAATTGACAAAAAACGACCTGGGTATGAAGTTCTTAGATTACCTCCATACCACTCTCAATACAATCCAATTGAATTGGCATGGAGTTTATGTAATAACTATTATAATAAGGACATAAATTCTCAGCCTCCCTCAAAAGACATAATTGCTAATTTATGGCTTAAATCTCTATCACTGTGTACAGCAAACATATGGAAAAAAACGTTGAACACTGTGAACTACTAATATAAAGTGACTGGGCAAAGCACATTGTTAAATTGGTGTGGATGATATACCTCCTGTTATTATTAGAATCTGATACAGAATCGGAAGATGAGTTGCATTCCTCTTCTGAATCAGATTCTGGATGATTATCCTGAAGTGTATCCATCTAAATTCTAGTAAATTATGTCTCTGAAAATGGTTCTACCAGAGTATTTTGTATTATCTCTTTATTTTGAAATGCCTGTTATATGTGTAGCATAAATAATAACTTGTACAACACAGTTCTACAAACAAAAATCATCAGCAAATTATTAATAATATATTTATTTTTACATTAGTACATAAAAGATAGATGTCTAGAAATTTTATGACGTTTCTGTACAATTAGATATCAATCACGCTTAAATCAACGTATTAAATAAAGCAATACCTTATTTAATGTCAATGGTTCAGTAATTTTAGCTCTTATTAAATATAATAGTGCTTATATGTTAACACATTGACAGTTCTAATGGTTTTTGACATAACTAGTGTTTTTTCCTTTGTCACTAACTACCTACACTGTTACAAAAATGCAAAAGCAAAGCCTGCTCTGAATCATAAAGCAAAAAAACAGACTATAGATAGCTTGTATACATAATGACGTCTTCTAGGAATCAGGATTGATTTTATTGCGTCCATGTCATTTTGTTTGTTGAAGTTATATCTCGTTAAAGTACGCTTTTGGTTTGTGTTTTCGTGTTAAATGATGTACAGAAGTCGCCAGTAGCGTGTCGAGACTCAACAAAGAATGGTTTTCGTTGGTAAATGGCTGGCTCACACATCATCACCAAAAAGTATTGTTTCAAGTTCTGGAGGGATTAATGCGTATTGAGAATGAACTTGTAGGGCTCTATACTCTCAACATCTTTTATTTAGTTAATATTCCCTGACGTACCGTCCCACTTCTCTGGCCCGACTGTATCTAGCTGTGTAGTCCTGTGTTACATAACGCTGTGGTGCGTAGCTTTTCGAGTAATCAAAACATCCGGTTTGACACCTCTCGAGAGAATTTTAGCTTTTCCATTACAGTCAAGCAACGCTCTAGCTTACCTAGGGCGGCGCGAGCTTGTCTTGGTCGTAAGTACCGTTTTATTATGTAAGAGCATTTTATGGTAATGCACACATTTTTTACATTACAAAGGCATTTTTGTAATAAGTATATACATACAAATCTTAAATTGCAGCTAACCCAATTTTACACATTTTGGTCAAATTTCCAAGTAAGATATTTTGAAATTTCAAACACAATGAGTGAGATAACGTGTGTTTCATTCTTGCATACAACGCCTCTTGGGTAAAATTACCCAGCGGCCCATAGACGCTACATACCAGATAGGCTCTAATGGACTGGGAAAAAACGTCTCCCTAACCACGAATTCAAACCGACTCGACTTGATGAGGTAGAAAATTTGTTTAATGCGAGCATTTCGCTCTTACTGTTACGCTATCGAGATTGTTTAGAGGGGTAAGAAATATATATATGATGTTCACGATCTTTTCTCAACAGAGCAGGCTATGTTAGGGTGCAATTTTTGTTGGTACCGTTTAGTAATAAATAGCTATGACAGAAATATGTTATGTCATATTCAATTTCAGGTTATGATTTTGAAAGAGCTTCACTGTTGCCATTTAATTGCTCTTCTATATAATCAAATCCCGGCAAATCGTTGATGTTTCTTTTCAAATTCTTTATTACGTTTTCAGAATTTACTAGGATCACTTAATGTTTTTCCAATTCTGAAAATAGTTCTGGAAATAAACTAAAATTATTTTTTTTATAAAAGTTTACTGAGGTTTACAAACACTGTGCTGTTCATTTAGTATTTTCTAATCTATTTTAAAGTTTTAAAATACATTTATTAGTAAAGACATGTTGTAACAACGATTTGTTTATATAAAATTTGAATATGCTTCACAGTACAAATTTGTTCTAACGTTTAAAATGAAAAATTATTATAATTATACGTTTCTGTATTTAATTTTCGGTAAAATCTGATTTATTAAGCTTCTTCTTCTTCTTCCTCTTAATTTAGGCTGAGAGCCTGTTATTTCCACACATTGAATGCTCACTTTTAATTTTGGCTGGGTTACTTTTCAAATCTGTTTCATGTAACCATTGACGAATCGAAGACCCATTCTGGTAGATCCACGTTTCGTCAAGGTACACGAAGACCACGTTTTCACTAGAATTTTGAAACTGCAAATATCTTTGTAGAAATTTAATTTTGGCTGCAACGACATGTTTCGATTCACATAAAATTTTGCGTCCATCGACTTTTTTATGTTTGTAACCCATTGATTTGATAATTTTGAATAAAGTAGTTCTTCCCCCTGTAAATTCCAAATTTGCTTTCGCTTCCGCTAATAATGTATCTAAAGTAAAATGTTCATTTTTCGAAGTATAATGCCAAATCAGTCGCTGCAAATCTTCTCTAAAAATATAATTTGTGAATTTGTCAGTTTTTGATCGTTTTCCAGAAATAGAAGTTTTCAAATTGTCAGGCCCTCCTTTCAAAATTGCTCTTACCATCCAATCCGAAACCTAAATAAGTCGCGATTAACAAAAAATGCAAAATCACATATTAAATATTTACCCCAAAAATATCAGTGATTCTGTTTATAATTTGCTTTTTCTCCAAGTTCGTGTCCTTCTCGTAGCTATCATAAGTCTTCTTTATAGCTGCTTTTATGGTTGCGTGTATGATTTTTGGCATTTTGAATAATATTGCAAAACAACGTAATTGCAACAACGGCAAAATATTTGACTTGAAATAATTTGAAGTTTACGTCTTGTCAAGTTTGACTTTTATCAAAAAGACCTGCGAGCAACCTAATAAAAACATATCATAGCCTGCTCTGTTGAGAAAAGATCGTGAACGTCATATATATACTATTTTTTCTGAAACTGTTTAAATTATATCGAGAGATCCAAAAAAAACTGTTCCTCAGCAAGCTGTGGAAATTTAATGTATGAATAATATGTTGGTGACACTGTACGTCAATGTCAAATTTGAGGTTAGCAGGTTAGGATTTGCGTCATTTTGTGTCATAACTGACGGAAAACCTAACCTGATAACCTCGAATTTAACATTGACGTACAGTGTCACCAACATATACGTTGAATTACCACAGCCCGCTGAGGAACAGTTTTTTTTGGATCTCTCGATAGTAAAAAATCAGTAATCACAAATAATTCAAAAAATTCAATTTTTTACAGTCATTTCGGCAAACTGATAATGTAGCAACATTTTACAGTTGCCGTGTTTGTAAAGACTCATTTACCGAGTCAGTTCAGACGACAGTAACACTTTACAGGTAACGTGCCTTTAAAGACACTTACTGAGTCAGTTTAGGCGACATAATTAGAAAATTGTAGTAATAAAGGGTATTTGCAGAAATGGTAGTCACGTAATTTCAGTTGAGTTATCGAGAAATAAAGAAAATATTGATATTTACGATTTTTGATGTTTCAAAGCGTCAACTACAAAATTTACTGAAGGCATTTTGCTTGATGTCAACGGTGGTTTTAATATTCGAAAGCAGAATCTCAAATTTATAGAAAATGTTACACAAAATATGATGGCCAAAAAATTTAATATAATACTCGGTGCATTTTACAGCGCTCGGTTTTATTAAAGCACTCCACTTTCCGTCGTGCTTCAAAAATTGAAACTACACGCTGTAAAATTCGAACGACCACACTATATAACTATAACCTCACTAGTGGGTTATGGGCCACTTTAGAGGTCTAAAATCGATCTAGTAATAAAGTTGTAACCAGGAGGTTTTGGATAAATAGTTATTTAAGCATCAAGGGAAGTAAGTAGCTTTTAACAGTCGAGAACTGGTTGTAGATAGTTACTTCCCCCAAGCATGCTTATATTTTCTCCACGCCCAACAAAAATTTGACTAATTTTCCCTTGATAATTCCACGTTAAATAATAGAAAATTAATCTATTACAAACAAAGCAAATAGTCACCTGGTGTTGAGTTGCTTAGTAGCAATTGTTTTTCAGTTGTTTCTGTCAATACCTATAAACAATCACTTTTACTTGCGTTTCTTGGTGGTTTTCAAAAGATAAAATGCAAATAGGCGATAAGGGTAATACAGAGTTTAGCGTAGATGAAGCGGCAAATATTGCGTGTTTGGAATTACTACCAGAAAAATCGAAAATCTGTTATGAAAATGCCTACAAGTTCTTTAAAAAATGGTGCGCGGAGAAAAGCTTCTATTCAATGGAAAAAACAATTTTAGGCAGTTATGGTAATAGGAGTAGCAGCCGCGACTCGTACAGACGAACTTATTAATTTGGAAGTAAACGATATTAAAGAAGAATCAGGTATTATCCTTGTCAAAATTCGAAATACGAAAAATAAAATGCCCAGATCTTTTACCATAGTGAACGGAGATGAATACAACGTTTGTACGCAAAGGGGAAATGTATTAATCAGCCAGTGGGGAAGAACATGTTTTCCCATATTCCTTCAGTTATAGCGAAGTTCCTGGATCTTCCAAGTCCAGAATCTTACACGGGGCATACTTTTCGAACAACATCTGCAACACTCTTGGCAAATACAGGTGCAGATATTCTTAACCTGAAGGATCAGTTAAGTTCAAACCCGTTCAGATCACTTACAAAACTAAAATTACTGTAATAACACGCATAAATGTACAGCGACGCCTATAATTGTCCTAACGGCTGTTGGCTGAGTACGGAATAAATAAACAATAAATAAAAAAATTCACTTACTTCCCTTGGGGAGTAGGTACTTACTTCCCTAATGTCATGACAACCAGTGAACAAACAGTAAAAGCAAATTATCTGCAATGGATATGTCAAAATAAGTGTAACTTACTAGATGGGCATGGAGAAAAATATATTTTAAATGTAAATTGGGATTACTAGCAACCGGTCGTAATTTTGCGTGGTTACAAATTTTGAAGCACGTTGCTACTGATGACGTGACTAATGAGAACATATTATTAAACAGTCGTTTTACAATCTTAAAACTGCCAACTAAAGTCAATTTTACACACTCGTACATAATTTTTTTTTTTCAAAAGCCAATAATGAATCTGAAGTTACTCAAATATGATTTCTGTATCATTACCTATTTTTGAAATTGCTTCAAGAATTTTTGTTAACCAAGACTCAAAACACTTGTAGGTAATGAGAATGGGAACTCTATGAAATGTTTAGATAGAAGTAATGCAAAGGTAATCTAATTCTAAAAAAATGGAAAGACTATCTTGACACGTTGACAAAGCCGACTATGACTCCGTGAACAAGATTCATTTTCAAAGTAAGCCAGAAAAGAAGAATTCAATAAAAAAAGTTAGCTGAGAGGTGAAGCTTTCTTTTATGGCACCACCATGTATTAATAATAATAAAAAAAATACTCATATCCAACAACACCATTTGTAGATAAATAGCTATTTATGCAACAAGTGCATAAAGTAGTACTTTTTTTCACGAATGGGAAGATTGACGTGCGAGCCGTAGGCGAGTGCGGCAATCGCATGAGTGAAAAAAGACACTTTATGCATGAGTTTCATACAATATTTTTTGTACGACTGTCAGCGATTAGAAAAAGAATAAATGTAAATTGATATATATTTCAATTGTATTTTATAACAATGAAATCAAGAAAGAACACATTAATAATTAACAAAACTAGAAGCAACTTATAAACTTTATTTTCGTAATAGTAATGTTAAAAGTGCAGTTGTTGGGATTATTAATTTTAAATTTTGATCCAAACAAGTTATTTTTTGACTCATTTAGATGTACTGATTTATGTGCACTATTGTTCACGTTTGCAATATTTAAGTTGTTTTCACACTCATTTATATTTGAGGTTGATGATTGGTTGAAAATATCGGTATTAGTTCCATGTCCACATAGAATCTTTGTTGCACAATCCATTTTAGTGTTTAAAGAATTGTCCACGTACCCTTCGGCAACAGTAGTGGACTTCCATCCGCCGTGTTGTTTTAATTTCAGTATATTTCCGCTGGAATCAACCAGAAGCGAAGCCGAAGTGCGTCTTAAAGGTGTGACCTGTATATGCATTTGGTTGTGGTAAATTAAGATATTTGACAGTTATTGAAGGAATTTTTGAAAATGTGTTTATGCCTACTATTTGTTTACTACATTTTCCGTTTCTATATGATAGAAAGAAATGTTTATTATCTGCATTTTTTAGTCTAAGTTTAGCGTATTTTCTAAATATTCAACAAATTCAAATTAGCAATTCCTGTATCTCCAATGACAGTGAAGCGTCGTTGTGTGTTCGTTTTTGAATCTGGAATCCTTAGGTACTAGTAGAACTTCCCTCTTGCCTTCAATGTTATCAACGAGTGTTTTATATAACTCATCTTTTCGACAAATCCCAGCAGTTCCTAATATTAATGTAACCTAAAAATGCACAACCCATTAAATAACGCAAAAAGAAAATAACTACAATTTTACCTTAAACATTAGATACTGGTCATCTGGTGCTTCCAGTAAAAACTTATTTATTTCTTCCCTTGTAAATTATTATTATTATTATTAAATTACACTAGGGCAGGCAGCCTCTAAAGGCTGTTGAACCCCCTTGGTTCTTTAAGTACATATACATTATATAAACTAAAGCATACTTAGTATTAACAAGAAATAAATAAAGTCAATAGTAATAAACAATAGAAACAAAAATTAGTTACAAAGAAAATTCAAATCTTATATTATAAGAGCTGATGTCGGTGGTCGGTGTCCGGTCGCCGGTCGCCGGCCGCCGGCCGACCGTAAGTAGGCGCGCGCAGCCTGAACGGCCTGCATACTAGCAAGTGGCGCGCCAGCACAAATGGCGAGACCGCATTTCTACTGTTAACGGTGGCGAGGACGGACGTCGGCTGGCTGCCGCCTTGAGCACGCATTGTTATTGTTAACCGTTTCTTACACGGCCAGACGTAGGCTGGCCAACGCGTTCTAGTGTACATAATATAAACTAAAGCATACTTGGCATTAACGTGAAATAAACAATGTCGATAGTAATAAATAAACAATAGAAACAAAAATTAGATATAAAGTAAATTCAAACAAATAACAAATGAGATCACTCAGAATGCAGATATGAATCAAGTCTATTCTTAAATTGATTTACAGTTCTAGCGCTAATAATGTCTTCTGGTAATCGATTCCAATTATGAACAACCCTATTTGTGATGAAGTGTTTCCTGGCATTACACACAAAACGATCTTTTGATAGCTTCAGGCTATGGTCACGTAATTGCACATTTGTGTTGTGAATAAACATATCTTCAATACCTGGACAGTCGTACACTCCAGTTAGAGCCTTGTATGTTTCGATTAGATCTCCTCTCATACGCCTTGCTTCCAGAGTAGTCAGCTTCAATCTTTGAAGCCTCTCATCGTAAGGTAAGTTGTAGAAGTTGTTTGAGATTCTTTTGGTTTGTGCCCCACTGACTTCCGCTTTTGGTAGGCTATTAGCTTTGAAAATGTGCTTATATCCACATTATTATTAATCATTAATGTTGCTTTCAACTTTGAATAAGTGAACCATAAACGTTGAAGATTTAAAATTTTTCGATTTTACCTCAAACTATGCTAATAATACCCTTTCTGTAAAACTGTGAACTGAATTTTGAATGCGCCATTCTATAAACGAGTTGATAAATTTCTTTTGATTTCTCAGGCAACAAGTTTTGCGTTGATACATTTGCTTTTTCGATAATATCTTCGGGTGTGTGTAATTTCGTGTTCAGAATCTTCGTCAATTTTCATATTTAAATAAATTTCAGAGTTAATTTACAAACCTTGTGTACAAACGTACTTAAACATCAAAACACAAATCTAATTAAATTTGACGTTTCTACGAAGATCGCGAGACAACTTCAATTGTTTTCAGTGTACTCTTATGATTTGGTGCAAGCAGTTGCATAACGCCAGAGTGAAATAATGACCTGCTACGACACTTTTTTCACGCTTCCTTTTTTTTCACTATTACCATAAACAAGCGTTTTGCTCACAGAAAATAGTGAAATATGGCACAGTATTTTAACAGTCGTAGAAAAAAAACTAATATAAATTTCAATAGTTAAATCAGTTCTTTTGAGTCGTTTGTGATAATCTTCCGGTAAAGTAACGAGATTATATTTTGGCTATACTTAAAAACTTCGAAGCTTGTAGTTTTTACACAAAATTAAGACTAAAAAATCGAGTGTAAAATTGTTTTAACAACCATTCAGGAGGGATATTTTGATTTGTTTTCAACAAATTTAAATCTATGATGCAATTTAAATTAAAAATAGTAATTTACGTAACAAGTTCCGAAAATGATATTTTACGGGATGCAAGGTCCGTAAAATCACTTTCGAATCGTGTTACGTACAATATTTTTTCTGCTGGCGTTTATTATGTTAAAAAGAATATGGATGGATACATTACTTATGAACTTTATATTATACAAATTACATATAACAATCACTATCATGAATACATTACTTATGAATATTAATTACACAACTATAACAATTACTTATATTAATAATATTAGGGATATTAACAGAAGTGGCAGTGTTGCAGTTAGTATTAGACGTATTTTCGAGATACTAATTTCGTTACGGCCCTTTTCAATCTGTGAAGCTATGTGAATTTTGTTTCTTAAAGAAATTTCTACGTATCTTTCTGCTACACTGGTTGATTTCCAGCCTCCGTGTCTCTTCAAATTGGTTATACTACCACCACCATCAACTAGTGAAGTGGCTGAGCTCCTTCGTAAACAGTGCCCGGTGTATTCTTTGGGATGCGGTAATTTAAGAAATTCAGCAATTTTGCAAGCGATATTTCCAAAAGTGTGAATACCAATAGGTTGTGTAGTACATCTTCCGTTTTTGTAATATACAAATAATCTACGATGAAGTGTGTTTGCTTGACGTAATGACAAATATTTTCTGTATAACGAAATATTATTTTCTCCAATGACGACAAAGGTTCTTTCCATATTCGTTTTAGAAGTAGGAATTTTAATCACTAACATGGTTGTTTTATCTTCTATATCATCTAAACTCATTTTACAAAGCTCTTCACGACGACAAGCGCCTGCCAAACCAATTATTAATGCAACCTAAACATACAACAAAATTAATCAAAAGGAAGAAGAGAAATTAGATTTAATTATATTACCTTTGTCATTAGGTAGATATTATCTCCAGCTTCTGATAAGAATTTATCTATTTCTTCTTTATTCAATACTCTTGATTTTTTTGGTTTATAGCCAACGGATTTTCTTTTAAGGAAAGCAATAACTTTGGGGTAGCGGCTTATATCTATATTATTTTTAATGTTAATTGTGGACTTAAGCATCGAGTAATTGCTCCAGAGGCTTGACGGTTTTAAGGTTTTAGATTTTTCCATTAATATGCAAGAATGACTTCTTCATTTATAGTATGCACATTTTTATCATTGCTCCATTTTTGAAATAAATTGTAGACCAATTCATACCTCTCTCTTGACTTTAGCGGCAATAATTCATAAGTAGCCGCTTTAGCAGCTTCACTAATCTCATGTGGAATTAGTTCGGCCTCACTTTCACTACTGATTTCCATTTTTTGGAATGGAAAAGCGAAAACACACACGAATGTTATATGACAAGCGCTGTCATAATAAAAAAAACAGGTTGATGTTATAGCCAAGGCAGTCTACATAGATTACATGGATACACAAAATCGTCCCGAAAGTAAAAAAATAGTTCCGAAAGTGAAAAAAATTGTTCCGAAAATATTACTTTCGGTACGATTTGTGTAAAGTGGGACTTTCAATTTAATAAATCATACCGAAAGTTTTATTTTCGGGACGGCTGCAGAAAAAATTTATTTATAATACTAAAATTTTATTTTGTTCTGTAATTAAAAACATTTACTATCATCTTTTAATCCGGGGAAAAAAACATTTTACTCGTCTTTTATAATTTGTTGCCACCGAAATTTGTAACCTTTGGTTTTTCTATTGTGCTATTCATTTCATTCATGTTTTGTTTGACTTCTTCTTGATGTGTTTCTCTGCTTATAGAAACTGCACAGCATGAGCTATGTTCTTTAGAAAATTGGGGAACAGTCTTCAGTAATTTCCAATTTTATGGAGTTTTTGTAAAATAACATGCGCAATATGTTTACAGGATTGTTGTGCAAATCATTATACTCTTCTTGGTCTAATTTCTTAAACCCTGCTTTAGTAAAACATGTCTTTCACCAACTTGTCTATCCACATCACAGTATCTAAAAGTATAACTGTGATCGCAGTAGACATTTTCGATAGTGGCACTAAAAATTTTGAATTATGTTGCATAATTGAGATGTTATTCCGAGGCAAAACACAGCTTAATATAGGAGAGACTGACTTTTGGATGACACCCTCTATTATCAAGAAATAAAATAACTTCTTACCTTTCATTTTATTATTAAATTGTACTAGGAATTCGCGTGATTGTCATGAAGTGAACGCACAAAAATCTGAGGAGTAAAGATGTAAGTGTAATTAATCTAATAACAGTGAAATCAACAGATTTTAAAATTAATAGTGATAAGCCGAGTTTCAAATTTGCCAGGTGTGCCCAGTATTATCAAGGCCACGCGACCGCAAACTTCAAAGTAGCAGCACAAAATTGAAAGATGAGAGAAAAAGAAAATAAGTCAGCCCTCTACAAGGCAAGTGCTCGATGAAGTAAAATATAAAAACAGATCAACAAAAATACAGAGACGAGATTAACAAGCAAAGGGAGGAAAACAAACTTTCCAAAAAAAAGTTGTGGCCTTACAGACAAAATGGGTACAGAAAGAAAGCAAAGAAGGATTACATCGTAATAAAAGGAAAAGAATTCCAGAGAGAAAATGTAGAGGGAGAAGCAGATATTTTTCAAAATGAGTTGGAGGTAAAACCTGGTATTTCCAAAGGAAGATCATTTAGTACTAGAGGAACTACAACAGTTGCATTTATCAAGTTGATAAAATGTAAAGGAAAAATGGAGATTAAGAGAAACAAGTGAAAACTAAAAGACAATAATAGAAAACGATCTGACAGAAAAAGGATACAGAAAATAATATTAATTATGGCTGGGGAAGAAAAAAAAAGGAAAAAATTAAAGTCCTGTACAAGAAATTAATAGTAGATGACATACCCTAACGAATGAACTAAAAAAAAACACAGAAAAGAAAGCAAGGGCTTGCAGGGACGGCCCTCTTTACGCCGTTAAACAACCAGAGGCTGAAGAGGAACATGAAAAATAATAGGAAAAAGGGTTAATAACAGGATTTGAAAAGACAAACAAACGAACTGAATGGTAGTGGCTACGAGGAAATGAGTAGTGTACCTAGGGACGTTCTGCCTCACTTTTGACCTTGAAGTTTTTTCAAGGTCACGGGCCTAGCCTAGGTCAAGGTCACGGGCCTAGCCGGGGGGCCAAGGTCATTGGCCTAGCCGGGGTCATTGACCTCACCTAGGTCACATGCCACTTTTGGTTCCCACGATGAATTTTTGGGGCTAAAAGTGTAATTTTGAAATTTTACAAGATTCCCACGATGAATTTTGGGGTTAAAAGTCTAATTTTGAAATTTTAAAAGATTCCCACGATGAATTTTGAGGCTAAATGTCTAATTTTATTCCTACGCTTATCAAAAAATATTTTCTAAGGCCCAAGCGGATGTGACTCATCGTCTGGGACTGCAAAACTTGTTGAGATTTGCAGATGCAGGATTGTATTGTGTATTGAATGACAGGTTGCCAAGACATGCTATGAACATAAAGATATACACAACCATTCAAAGAAAAGGAAAGTAAAAATTAAAAATGTATATTTGATTCAATTTTGGTAGAAAAAACAATGAACATTATAAAAGATACAAGAATCAAATATACTGATTGTAAAAATAAATGTTGCACCCATTTATAATACAGGAATTGCTTTGGATTTTTGAGATATTGTTTAAGAAGTCAAAGAAGATGATTGATTAAATTTTGGTTTAAAAAAAAAACAAGATTTCTAAACCCCAACCTTCTTCTGTGGCCCGTTACATTTCCAGATATGTTGCCCATTGAATATGTCTGGAGCATGATGGAATGAAAGATGACTATTTTACCAGCACCTCCAGGTATGGTTGCAGAGCTACGTCATCATCTTCAAGTTGCCTGGAATGGATTATCGCAAAACTCACCTGATGACATTCGCAGCAACCATAGAAGGGTTAATGTATGTATAAGATGTCAGGGGGGAACAGCATATTAAAATTTACAACCTTTTCCTGCATTTTAAATGGGTGTAACTTTTTTTTTTGACTTGCTATGCGTATGAATATGAATTAGGAAACGGCCATTTTCTAGTCGACGCACGAATACAAACCCAAACACAAGAAAATAAATAGAAGAAAGTACATAATCATTAAAAGTAGGAGGATCAGGGAATTAAAGTCAAAGATGCAGTGAGAGGAGTGAATAATAATGTGTGTAAGGAAATTGGGGAAACATCATGAAGGAACACAAGGATATTGTTTGGAGTGCTGAAGGACCTAAAAGGAGGAAAACAAAAAACATTAAAGTGGATCAAAAGCAAAGAAATGGGGAATTTTTAGGATCGTAGCAAGTAATTAGGATGGATGGATAAATTATTACAGTGATTTACTGGGTAGCTAAATCATAAAGGACATTGGAGATGAAAAGAAAAAAAAATCCGCAATAAGAAACAAGAATAGAGAGAAAGGATATAGAAGATGCCTCGAAAAACTTAAAATAGGAAAAGATAACACTAAATTAGAAATGATCAAATACATCAGGAATGAAGGTGTAACAATACCACTTAATAGTATATTATATCATGAGGGACTAAAGTGCACCATTTAATCCCGCGAGTGGAGTTTGTTGCCTCGAGGGCGAAGCCCGAGGGCAATAACCACTCAAGGGATTTAGGCACTTTAGTCCCGAGGTATATACGCTATTTTTTGCACTTTTGGGAACATTATCATCAAACATTTCCAAAATTTGGAATCTGTCAATTTGGAAACCGACAATTATAATTTATTACAAACTGAATTGCAGCAGGTCCTGGATAGCCTGAATCAGTTGGGAGTACTGAAGTGTATTGTCAGTATATGTCAAATTCGAGATTTGCAGGTTAAGTTCTACGTCAGTGTGTGTCAGATGACAAACAAAACCTAACCTACTAACCTCGTGTGTACATAAATTTACTATAGTTACGGTATCATTTTTACTTTAGTCCCTAGGGATTAAATGAGTTACTTTAGTCCCTAGGGATTAAATGATCTACTTTAGTCCCGGAAGTGCAAAAAATAATTAACTGTGGGACGGCAAAGAGGATAGCCATGACTTACGTATAGCAGTGATAATCCTACTACATAAAAAAGGGGACATTATGAAGAGTGAAAAACTTCAGGAGTACACTGTTCAGCGTCCCAAACAAAATGTACGAAACGATCTAGGAGAATAGACTAAGAACTACTTTAGAGCCATCTTTATGAAATCCAAACTGGTTTTAGGCTGGGTAAATGAATACAAAACTGGAATTTTTGATCTACAAAAAGCATTCAACAGTGTGGTACAAGCGAAGATCTAGAAAGTACAGGGTGCGGCAGCGAAACTTGCTGATTTGAAAGGTCACTAAAACAAAATGTTTTATATTTATCGTTTTAATTATGTTTTCTTGTGTTTCTACATAATTGGGAATTTAAAATTACATGGTTTTGAAAATAATATCCGGAAAGAGACGCCCTTCATTGTCAGTAGACTGAGTTACTCGATTCCTCAAGTTCTGGTCGACTCTTTCGAGCATAACGTTGGGTATGCAGGCTATTGCTTGGCGAATATTCTCCTTCAAGTTGGCTAGGGTCCTTGAACGATCGGTGTACACAATGAATTTCAAATATCCCCATAAAAAGAAGTCACAAGGGGCTAAATCGGCGAGCGCGCTGGCCACTAAAGATTTCCTCTCAAGAAGATCAGGTGTTCAGGAAGGTTTTTCTGCAAAACACACATGGCAATTCGTGCTGTGTATGCTGCGACTCCATCTTGCTGAAACCACACATCCCCAACATTAATTTCATCAAGATTGGGCACAAGAAGTTCTCAATTATGTTGACATATCGCTTAGAATTCACAGTTATTGCACGCTTGTTTTCTTTGAAAAAGGGACCAATGATCCCTACTCTTAACAATGCACACCAAACAGTTACACGTTCCGAAAGAAAGGGCTTCTGATGAAATTCTCTGGGATTGTTAGCACTCCAATAGCGCATGATTTCTTTATTCACACACCCAAACAGATGAAAGTGTGCCTCGTCACTAAAGAACACAAACGTGTCGTGAGGCAAGTTTACAAGCAACGCTTCACCTGCATTTTGTCGAGCAAGAAAATCGCGTTCAGTGAGTTCTTGCACCACAGCCAACTTGTATGGGTGGAAATGTAGATCATCATCAAGAATTCGCCTCACAGAAGGATCAGAAAGTCGAAGGGCAGCTGCATGCTTGCGTGCTGAGCGCCGAGGA
This sequence comes from Agriotes lineatus, assembly GCA_940337035.1. Classification (NCBI taxonomy): domain Eukaryota; kingdom Metazoa; phylum Arthropoda; class Insecta; order Coleoptera; family Elateridae; genus Agriotes; species Agriotes lineatus. The sequence continues at coordinate 16,056 of CALNHX010010423.1, forward strand.
GATCGCAAAACTGACTGTCTTACTGCCTCCATGTTTTGTGGTATTATCCTTCCTTGCACATTTACACTTCTCCTGAAGGTGTCAACTCACGAAACAATCGATTGATGGCCAGAAACAGGACCTCGGGCGGGAATATTGAAGTGTGCGTGAAATGCACGCTCTACGGTGTGATTGACTGGCCGTTAGAAAAGTAGGCCTCTACTGCAAACGCACGTTGATCGATCGGCCAATGCATTTTTGTTGCTGAGGCGGATGGTAAACAAACTTCCCGTACCACCTTATCGAATGAGACCACCCCCACCCTTAGCCTACCACGCCTCCCTTCACTGCTCCCCTTTTAAATCAGTTTTGAAGGGCACAAAAATAAGAATTTACCTTGCAGTTTGTGTCAGTAATAATAATAACAAATGCTGAGTGCGAAGTGAAGATTTAAAATGTAAGGTTAAAACTGGTGAAATGAAATCTCTGAAAAGGAGGGTAACCAGGAAAAACAAAATTTGCTATAAAAGAAATCGTGAATAAAAAAAAACAGTTAAGCTGGTTTGCATATGAAAAGAAGGTGGGAGGATGCTGTTGTAAAAGAGATCTGGGAAAGGGATACAATTGGAAAAAAAGCAATAGAACACCCAGGGAGTTCGTGAAGCAGTGAAATAGAAAAAATAATAAAAACAAAGAAAGCAACTGAGCAGGGGCAACACATGCCTCCACACTGCAAGGTACAAGTGGAAAGCGGTAAGAAAGCAACTAGGAATTTTTTCATCCATGACATTGACTTTGCTCACCAAGTAACCTGTAAAGTAGACATCTTGATAATTTTAAAACATCACGGATTCTTCAATTTCCCATTAACTAAGGATTTCTCAACTTCACTTACCATGTTGCAGCATAGCAAAACTGTAAGGCATTCTTTAGCATATTCACCGCCCACACGCATCCACCTTAACAGCAAAAGCTTTTGTAGGAATAGCTCGAAAAAATATTCATGTTGTATCGCAATTGCAGATGTCTTCTGCCTTTTTTTTTTATTACATTTATTGTCAGCATGCTCCATTTTACAAAATACTACATGCTTATTAAACTTACATAGTATACCTAGTTGTAATAAATAACAATAAGAATATGATTGTATATCGTATTTATAAAAATTAAATCTAATTCTAGTTATTTTAGCTTATTTTAGTGTAACATTAATTTGATCATTCTTAAACAGATATTAGTTCTTCAAAGTTTATGCTTTTAACAAATTTAGCAAAATCTTTTAAATGAAAGCTCACTAATTGCTGTTTAGTTGCTGGCCAGGTTCTGTTGTGTCTTCTAACGCTGCTTTTAAAAATGTCTCTATATGGATCGAGTTTGGAACATTCATAAATTATATGATCCACTGTTTGTTCAAAGTTTTCACAGGCACAATAGGGGCTGTCTATTATTCTAAATTTGTAAAAGTAGCTATAAAAGTTCCATGCCCCGATAGTATCGCCGTTAAAGATGGTAATAAATGTAAATTCCATTTCGTTTTATCCATTACTTTTTCCACGTGAACTTCATTTTCTTCTACATTTTGCTGTATGTCTTTAACCGATGTGTATATACTAACTATTTATTCTAATTTGTACACGATTGGTGTTAAACTTTATAAGATACAGGAAGCGTGCGTCTTATGAAATTGTGTGGAAGCCTTTAATTATTTTGATATTTTGTGGTTAAAACAGGCCAATGGCCTATAATAAGAGGAAGAAGAAGAAGAAGAAGATATTAATAAGTCTTTGAATTTGTTCATATTTCTTTTGATTATACTTTTAACTTCATTGCTGATATCCAAATCGGTACGCCATAAGACATAATTGGTAAAATTGTTCCTTTGTATATAGTCCCAGCCCTCATATATTTTTTGCATGCCTGGACAGAGCGTGATCTAGTCCCGTACATCGTGTTGCTACGTGTTCAATGTGATATGTGATATATTCCCAGATTTTTCATCTCTTTTACTTGTTTTAGGATGTTATTATTTAAATAGATGTTTACGTCTTCTTCGCGTGATTTCTTACTCCTTGATATTAACATTACGCTGGATTCATTAAACTTAATTTTGTAATTTTTCGCCCATTCCATGATTTTTTGCATTTCCATATTGGTGTAGTTTTCAGCCTCAACAGGTGACCTTCCTCTGGTCAGTATTAACAGATCATCGGCGAAAGCTATGGGTTTAGTTCTGTCAGAGTAGGGAATATTTAATAGGGAATTATACTGGATGCTCCAGTAACCGGGTCCTCTGCATGACCCTTGTGGGCATCCTTTGCTGATATTTCGTTCGACTTCTTCCCCATTCAGTTCCAAGGTAGCAACTCTTTCTTTAAAATAGTGTTTCGTAAGCTTGTATAAGTTGTTGGGACGTCGGAATGTTCTTAAAGATGTTAAAATAGCCGGCCACCATGCCGCATCAAATGAGCGTTTGACATCCAGGCTTGTTATAATTACTACACTCTTTTCGTTTAGGCTTTTTTCTATAAATTATTTGGCTAGTAATACAGCATCCACTGTACTTCGGTTTGGAGTAAACCCAAATTGATTATTATTCATTTCTCTCGTGTTATGAACGTGTTTCATTATTCTGTTTATTAGCAACTTTTCAAGAACCTTTCCGCTATTATTTATTAAACTAATAGGATGGTATTTGGTCACATCGTTGGAGGACTCTTTTCCAGGCTTCACAATAGGAATTATGATGAATGATTTCCAGTTTTTGGGGAAATATGCATTTTTAAGGTACAAATTGTATAACGCCGTTACAAATTGAGGAAGTGTTATAAACAAACGTAATAGAATATCACTGGTTATTCCATCTTTCCCAGGCGATTTCTTTGGATTCATCTTCTTCAACACCCATTCTATTTCTTCTTTAGTGAACGGTACATCATTTACTGTTTCTAATGGAATGTTTACTTCTTCTCTTCTGTTTCTGTGGTAGTCACTGTCGTTTGTTGTGTCACCTTCAGGGGTAAAATAGTTCATCATGTGCTCTATTGTACTTGGTGCATCTCTATTTGATATCTTCGTTTTTCTTCTTCTCATTTTCGTTTTCTTTCTTCCCTTAATTGTACATTATTTTTGGTTCTTTGGTATTTTCTTCGGTAAGCATTGACTCTTTTCCTCATAACTGAGAGATCAATGGTCCACCACGGCACTGTTTTACCTTTAGTTTTTTTGTTCTTGCTTTTAGACACCGCAAGGGAGCTCCTACAAGCAATATTTATGGCTTTTCCATATCTTTCTAAGGTTTGTTCAGCATTCCCACTTCTAGTGTTTACGACTTCTTCTTCTAATTCTTTATCTACGGTTTCTATGTCTTTGTTTTCACTATTTACCATAAATATTTTGCATATTTCTCTGGTTATATTTCTGTCAAATTTACTCCATGCATCGTCTTTAATTATATATCGCTTTTTGGTCTGTTGAAAACTCCATGTTGTATATTGGCTTTCCAAATTCATGTTAAATGATATCAAAGTGTGGTCCGAACAGCTTTCTTCATTACCGTTTGTCCAATTAGTTACCTGCCGAACTAGCTTGCTGTTTGTTAGGTCAATAGAACTTGAGCCTCTACTTGTTTGAAACGTTGGAATCCCTGTGGCTTCAATCATGATGTATAGTCCCTCAGTCATAATAAATTCTTAAATTTTCTTACCTCTACATACATATTTAGTTATTATTTACGAATTTATTTGATGCGTAGCAATTTTTACTGTAGAATTTAGTTCAGTAGAATACACACGTTTATCGAAAACAATAACCTTCCTTTATTTTAACTTTAAAGAAATAAACAAAAATACACACGTACACATTCGTTAATATTACACAAATGCAAATACAAAATACAAATACGTGAGGCTATCGCGTTGATCTGAGACGACTGATTCCCAAAACTAGGCTACTCCAGTTTATATAACCACTGTTTGAATGGCAGGAGCCCCGTCCATTCTTCTGGATACAATAGCACTCTTCGCTCTATTGTGACAGACAAGTTTGGGATGCTACTTCCGATAATAAAATGGCATGGGCTTCTTTCATATTCAAGAATTTATGACTCTATTGTGACCTAAGGTTCTTCATTGCCTGGAATTTGGGTCACAAGGATATTTATGTAACCCTTCCTTTTATTACTGGGTGCTCCTACGCTTGTGACATCCTTCCTGCTGTTTTCCGAATTTATACTTTGACGTTTTTGACGAGTTAGTCCGCATTGTTTGATGGAGACACAAATCACCTTTGGGTTCTAACACTTTTTGTTCGCATATGTCACACTGACTTTTACAGATCATTCGTCACTCACGTTTTAGATAGCACTGACGTTTACAAATTTGGAACTGCGCTTAATGTCAAGTTTCAGTTGATTTAGAATTGCACTTAGTGTCAAGTTTGGGTAGATTTATGACCATCCCTTGCACGACAGGCATTTTTAAGTCAATTACCTCGGTACGCTACAGGACCCCCAAATACCCTTCCTTTTGTTACTGGGTGCTCCTACGCTTGTGACATCCTTCCTGCTGTTTTCCGAATTTATAGTTTGACGTTTTTGACGAGTTAGTCCGCATTGTTTGATGGAGACACAAATCACCTTTGGGTTCTAACACTTTTTGTTCGCATATGTCGCACTGACTTTTACAGATCATTCGTCACTCACGTTTTAGATAGCACTGACGTTTACAAATTTGGAACTGCGCTTAATGTCAAGTTTCAGTTGATTTAGAATTGCACTTAGTGTCAAGTTTGGGTAGATTTATGACCATCCCTTGCACGACAGGCGTTTTTAAGTCAATTACCTCGGTACGCTACACATACATATCCAGCGTTGACAGGCCCTTCAGGCCCATTGCTGTGTGGTTTTCTTCCACTCTTCTCTGTTTTGTACTTTTTGTCTCCAGTTCGTTATTCCTCTCTCTCTAAGATCTGCCTCTACCGCTTGCCGCCAGCTGTTTCTCGGTCTTCCCTGTCTTCGTCCATGTCGTTCCTCATTATTTAGTATTATCTTTGGTAGCCTCCGAATATCCTCCGTAATATTTTCCTTTTCCAAATTTCTATCTCTATCTTTCTTATTCAGAATCCAGGTTTCCCCTCCGAATGTCACTATTGGTCTGAACACTGTTCTATAGAGCTCCACTTTCGCTTTCCTCGACACCCACTTAGATTTTATTATGCCGTTTAATGCCCATGCACATTTATCACCTTTCACTATCCTAACTCCCACTTCTGTACCTTCGCATGCATTGTCTGTAATTACCGCCCCAAGGTATATAAATAGTGTTACTTGCTCTACTGTCATTTCTCTATTGCCCGTTAGTTGGAAGGTTACTTCGGTTAGTGTCCCTGGTGGTGGTGTCTTCTTTCCCATTATCATATATTTTGTTTTTTCTTCGTTGATTTGCAGTCCCACTTTTCTTGCTTCGTTTTCCAAGTTCTTTATTATTCTTTGTAGCTCTTGGGGACTCCTTGCTAATAATGCAATGTCGTCAGCGTAACCTATGCACTGGTGGCTCTTATTTATCAGGGTGCCTGTTGTATTAACTTTACTTCCTCTCATTACTGCTTCCAGGGTTAGGTTAAATAAGGTGGTTGAGAGGGGGTCCCCTTGTCTGAGGCCGTTTTTGACTAGGAACGCCTCTGAAAGCTCGTTTTCTATTTTTACTCTGCTCTGTGTTTGATCCAGTGTCATTTTTATGAGCTGTATTAATTTAGTAGGGATTTCTAGCTCTTCTAGTGCATCAAATAGTTTGGTCCTCCTTATTGAGTCGTAAGCCCGTCGGAAATCGATAAACAATGTGTATATTTCGATTTTATGCTCGTAACATGTTGCCTGATTTTTTTTTAGCGTGAAGATTTGGTCTATTACCGAACAGCTCCCTTTGAATCCGCACTGGTATTCCCCTATTACCTTATCTGCAATCGGTTGAAGCTTGTTTCTTATGACTGTTGCTAATATTTTGTATACGGTATCTCGGAGTGATATACCTCTGTAATTTTCACAATTGGCTTTGTCACCCTTTTTGTAGATAGGCACTATAATCGCCGTTTTCCATTCGTCAGGGATTTCCTCCTTTTTCCATACTTCTTTTAATAGTTTGAACAGTTCTTCCGATAGTGCACTGCCGCCATATTTTATCAGTTCGGCTGGAATTTGGTTCTCACCTGGGCTTTTTCCATTTTTTAGGTTGGTGGTAATCTCTTCTTGCCTCTACTGTTTGTTAATCTATCATACCATGTTTTGGATCTGGCAATACTGTCAATTGCTAATAACAATCTATTGCTCTTTGTTACTTTTATTATTGATTTTAGTTTTTGCATACTTATTTCCATGTCATTGTTGATATTGAGGTACACACTAACTATATGAATATGACAATTATTATAGTTTGTTTTTATCAATGCACAGTCTTTGTTAGACAGTTGAGTAATCAGCAGTGGTTGTAACTTTTTATTAATAATTATTGCTGCCCTCCAGACGGAATGCCTACTACCCTATTATTAATGTTATAAGGTTCTTGTACCAATGCCATGTCTATATTGTTCGTATTCATTATATTTATTAGAGTCTTCTGCCTAGGAATTCTTCATAAAATCTGTGCTCTAATCATTCACAGCTTTAGCTTCTCGATACGCTTATTTCCGCACAATGTTTTTTTAAAACTTTCTAACCAACCATTTGCTGCTTTAAATTCAAGCAACTCCGGTGCTGCTGTGACTTTTTTGCAAAAATCTTAGCATTCGTTTCCTTTTAATAACTTAGCTGAAGCAGTGTCACTAGTAAATGAAGACCTATCTAGCCTTGTGGAATTCAGCAATAAGCATTCGCTGCATATCAATTCGTCGAAGTCATCTGTTATGATCTTTGGTAAAAAAGGTCTTCAGCTTTGATAGAAATTAAAGTGGGTGATGAAGTACTACCGCACAAAAGTTCTTGTAAAAATCTAGGTGTAATTTTAGACAATGATTTACGTTTTGAACATCATATCTCTAGTTGTATACAGAAAGCTTACTATAATCTAAAGTTGCTTTACGCTAATCGCTATTGTCTAAATAGAGATATGAAAATCTTATTATGTGATGCTTTAGTCTTGTCGCATTTTAACTATTGTGACAGTTTATTTGATTCTTTTCTGACAGTACGACTTAAACAAAGAATTCAGTGTACTCAAAACTCTTGTTTAAGATTTGTGTTTGGTATTAGAAGAGGGCAACACATCTCTCATAAACTCAAAGAGGCGTGCTGGCTGAATATGTCCAATAGACGGAAATTGCATACTGCTGTGCTATATACTAAAGTTATACAATGTCGTGCTCCGGCCTACTTGTATGATAAGATTTCTTACAGGAGTGATGACCATCATATTAATATAAGAGGTAAATCTTCTATGTCGATCCCACGTTTTAAATCGTTTTTCTTTAAAAAGTCGTATTCGTACAACATTGTTCACTACTATAATAATATAATTCCAAAAAAGTTAAGAAATTTTTCTCTAACTATTTTTAAAAATTCTTTTAAAAAACAGCTCTTTCTGCTACAATGAGTTGCACTTGATATCGATCTACTAAAGTTAATTTTTTTTTTAATTTACTTTTAAAATTCATATTTATTAATTATTCTGTCACTCTGCACGGGGTGTAGTGGTAGACCAGTTGACCTGATATTATATCATGTCAACTGAACTATGCCCCTTTTCCGCACTTTTCATATTTAGTATTTTCTTTTTTTTATGTAATTTTTGGTGTAAGTACTGGAAATAAATGTGTTTATTATTATTATTATTATTATTATTATTATTCATAGATACTTGTTTTCTTCATGACCTTATCCTCATACTGCAACTGGCCATATTGACATTCTTCAAAAGATTTCCGCATCTGACACACCCTCCGACCATAAAAAATTAATTACAGTTTGCTGCTTTTCTTTGGTGCAATCTGTATTTATTTCAGTAAAAATATGTTCCGTTTTCTAAAGGTTTCTGTTTTGGACAGGTTCCACATTGGCAGGTTGCACTGTATAACGCTTTGTAAAAATAAATGCAATGGCATGTAAGCGGAAGCATATAGAAATCGCCTACTGTGCTGACAGTATTTTTTGGCCATCCATTTTTTGTTTCAAAACGTGTTGCACAGTTATAGAAATAAATACTAACGCTTTTAAGTGATTTAATCTGTTTGTTCAGTCATGATACAAAATATATAGTTTCCAAAAATTAATTTCCTTATAATTCTGACTCATATTAAACATTAGCATTGTATGATTTCACATTTTTACAGCATCAACTTATGGTTTGTTATACAATTTTACTCATACATATTAATTTTGTTACAGCTGTACCTGTAAATCCTAAGCAACCTCAAAACCTATTGGAGTATTACGCAAAAGACTGTGACTGTAAGCTGTTAGTAACAACACATAAGTATGCAGAAATTATGCATAAAATAGCAAAAAGTTGTGGGAAACGATTATTGGTATTAGATGAAAAACTACAAGAACAGGCAATTCAGAAAGTTGCAAGGACAAAAAGTGATTTAGAAGGAGGACAACCTGGAGATTTTTACAATAAAAAAAATGCCATGATTTTATATACTAGTGGAACTACCGGAAATCCCAAAGGTATATATTTTTTGTTTTTATATAGTTTTATTGTGTCATTGTATAACCTTACACAGATACTATGCATAGTATAAAAAGTAGAAAAAGTTTTATAATGTGACATCAGTAAAGCATTTTATTGAAATGTGTAATGTTCAATGAGCATTGGGAATATTTTGGTACAGTTATTCAAAAAAGTAGTTACGTAGTCTTTTTGAAAATAAAAAATGAGACATTGAACAATTTTTAGTTTCTTATACAAAATAGACATACATTAATGGTAATAATATACACTGGCTTACAAAAAATTGCATATACCTATTACTTCCTTTTTCAATAAGGGAAGTATTGGATTCACCGCAAAAATTCTAAATTGAGTTTTCAACAGATCTTCACGTTTTAGAGTCCCCTGAACTCAAAAAACACGTTTTTGCTCATTGGTCTGTCTGTCTGTGTGTCTGTGAACAGAATATCTCAAAAATGAAAAGAGGTAAGGCGTTGAAACTTCATATATAAGTTTTGTGTACTACACAGATGAGACAGCAAGCTTTTGAAGAAAATCGCATAACCGGAAGTATGGTGTTTATACTCTTGTGATTTTTCTTTTTTTTTTCGATTTTTTGAAAACGGCTTTAACAATTTTTTTCAAACTTTCGATTTTTATTACATTTTTAATGTGTAAGTATTGATGTGAAATGGGTGATTTTCAAATTGAATACTTCTAAAATGGGATCCTTTTGTTTGTTTTCTTTTTTTTATTTTAAATAGAATACCCGGTATATTATTACATTTTTAAATTCAGCTTAAAATGTTAGCGAAAGTTTGTCTCTTGAACTAACGCTCTATTTTGTACGGTTTCTGTAGAATTTGTAATTTTTCTAAAATGTCAAATATTTGTATGTGAGTAATAATAATGGAATAGACTTAAAAACTGCAAAATAGAGGTATGAGAATGATATTGAACTGTAACAGATATACCAGAATGTGATATGTTCGAGTGTTTGGTTTGGATGAATATAAGACAGCTGCTGGGATACCACCTTATACATAAGATACATTTGGGCAGTATGCCATATTATTTTGATAGATATCTAGTGTACTGCAAGAACATGTATGGATATGAAACCCGAGGAAAAATATAACTTTATGTCAAAACTGCAATTAAGGGAGTGGGTTACAATTCTGTTTGTGAAAGGATTTATTAGGTATAACGAACTAGATGATAATATTCGTAACGTAGATGACATAAGGATATTATTCAAAATTAGATTAAGGGAGAAGTATCAAAGTGAAAATTGGCTGGATACTGTGCTGAATTTTTTTATTTTTTTTATGTTTTGTATTATAAAGATGTAAATATTAGAATAGAGTTAAACGTAAATGTAGCAATTATATGCTAAATAAAGTACATTATTATTATTATTATGCTTAAAAATGAAAAATCAAATTTTTGGCTAATTATAAGATCACTGTATTGTCTACACATTACATAACAAAACATAGCCTTAAAAACGTACGTCCCATATTACAGTAAATTCAAAAAGATCATTTAGATCACAGGTAGTAGACTTCAAAAATAATTTGACATAACCTAACCTTTAATGTAAGGGATGCTCCAAATAGCACATTATTCAAACCAAGACATTCTTGACCTATGTAATCCGACGTTTCTTCTCTTCGAAGAAGTCCCTAACGCTTAAAATAAGATTTTAGGCTTGCTCACTTGCTTGTTATTGCACATTTACTGTCATTTTGGACAAATGTCACATTGACAGTATTATAAAACAAACCATACTTAAAGCGGACCTGACCAAAATCTGCAGATTTGTTGTTTCGTCTAATTCCTATAGTTAAATAAAGAGAGAAAATTGTAACGTCACAGAAAAAGGGTAATGTGTAGACCTTACAAGGAAGTCGTGTGCGTGTATCACACCAAAAATGTTTGGGTTGCATTAAACCAGTCTTGATTTCCCGATTTGCCATTGTCAAAAACGTTAAATGCCAAGATTAACAAAAAACTAGAAAATTCTTATCATTTCTAAGTTAGAGTAGGGATGAGCAGCAGCAAATAATTATGACCTAAATAACGTGATTTTTTTGCAAGCCAGTATACTATAAAACAGATGTAAAATAAAAATAATGTACTACACTGTTTTAAACAAATGTTGATTAAGTCAGTTTATGTCAGTCTCAATGCATTTTGTTTATTTTATTAAATTTTGGTTTACTTTGTATTGTCGCCATAGATAAACACCGAGCTGAATTTATCACCATGTGAACCCAAACAAGAATTTGTCACTTGCAAACCCTTACAAACATCGCTATTTTGGCTGCAGCTTTGATTCTGCTTATGCAGGCTGTAACGCCTTGCAAAACGTTAGCTTGTATGGGTTCACAAACAGCAAAAATGCTAAGTTTTTCTAGGTATCCTTGTTCTAAACCACCAACTCAAATAAATATTACAAAAATCCTTGTTTAGGTTTACAAAGTGAGAGATGTACAAAGCCAAAAGTTGCTGTGAATGTATCTGCAAAGGCGATGTGAGCTAAGCCAATATTTCATTTAATATTGACAATTCAAGCAACCACAAAACCAACAATATAGAAAAGTTTCCAATGTATATGTTCATATAACACCTATTGTCTGCATCTTGATCAGAAATTGACTTTGTTGTACAGCCGTATTCAAAAATGTGTTGTACAGAGATAGCTGTAAGTTTATTGGTGGTTGTGTTTTTACTCAACAAAGACGCACACTGTATCATTAACTGGGTAGACCTAGATGTATACCTTCGTATCTACAACACTTTTGTGAACTTTGTGAAAGTAAATTATATTCACAAAGCACAAATGCTGCACAACACTTTCGTGAACACTACTGTACACGTTATTTGCTTCTGACCTCAATTAATGCCTTGACCAAAAATGTCCAGAACTCGTACCACAGTCATTCTTCCTGATGTCGATACACAAAATATATTTTCAGTTTTCTATATAACATATTTGCATGAAATTGTTAATTTCAAAACATTTTTAATTTCTCCAAGCAATAGATAGAATATTGTAGAAAATGAATTATTTCGTACTGGGTTTTTATATAGCGGGTGTCCTAAAAGTCTTGTAATCTGCTTTTACCATGGCAGGAGCAGATTCCGAGGGTTTTGGATACCCGTTACTTCAGTTGCTTGAGATACCAGATTATTAAATATTTGAATGAATGTTATAGCTGCTTGCTACATACACATAACATGAATAATTTTATTTTCAGGGGTCGTTTTAACACATAAAAACATTATTAGTCAAATTAATTCACTGGTTGAAGCCTGGAGATGGACATCCAATGACACAATTCTACATATTCTACCTTTAAATCATATTCATGGTGTCGTAAATGGCTTGCTGTGTCCACTTCATGTTGGAGCAAAATGCAACATGCTTCCAAAATTTGATGCGAACACGGTGTGGTCGTATCTATTAGGAATCAATTTGAATCCTGATGACCGCAAGATATCTGTCTTCATGGCTGTGCCTACAATCTATATAAGGTTAATTGAAGAATTTGAACGTGTATTTAGTAAAGATACAAAAATGACTGATTATATTAAAACTACACTTAAAACAAAAGTACGACTAATGGTCAGTGGGTCAGCACAGCTTCCAGTACCAGTTTACGAGAAATGGTTGAATATAACTGGACACAGATTGTTAGAAAGATATGGTATGACAGAAATTGGAATGGGCCTTTCCCAAGAATACGATTCTCAGCGGGAGCCAGGATATGTAGGCTTGCCGTTGCCTGGAGTGTCGATAAAGCTGGGGCGAAAACCTAAAGAAGAGGATGAGGGAGATTATACCACCATTTTAGAATGCGCAAATGGCCACAATGGCGTGCAGTTAAAAATTAAAGATACTACAAATTCTAACGATTTTGTAGGGGAGCTTCTTGTTAAAGGTGATGGGGTCTTCAAGGAATACTATAATAATCCTACTGCTACCCGAAATGAATTTACTGTTGGTAAATGGTTCAAAACTGGTGATATGTGTGAATACTCTCCAGAAAAAAAAATATTTAAAATACTTGGAAGAATAAGTGTCGATATAATAAAATCAGGCGGCTACAAAATAAGTGCACTGGAAATAGAAACTCAACTTTTAGCACATCCGAATATCATTGATTGTGCTGTTGTTGGGATTCCAGATGATGTATGGGGAGAAGCAGTAGCTGCTGTTGTTGTTTTAAAGTCAGGTAGTGAAATGTCTCTTGAAACTCTCAACTCTGTAAAAAGCAAACTATGCAGCTATTCACTACCAAGAGTATGGAAAATAGTTGAGTCAATACCTAAAAATGCTATGGGTAAAGTGAATAAAAAGGAATTGGTTGCAAAAGTCTTCCATTAATATGATCGAAAGACTGATATTTACTATTTTCGAAAGGTATTATATTTTTTGTCGTATTATTTATTTAAATTGTGGTGTTCTTAAATATGTTCATGTTTTGCAATGTATTAATAATTTTAAAAGAGGAAGTGAAATATGTCACTATGATTGTAGAACATTGATCACTATAATAAGTTTCCGTTATATTTTAATGAAATTACAAATTAAATAAACCAGTGATATTAACTTTTTTCCATGCTTTTTATGTGCGGAAAACTCAAGTTTAACCACAACGAAATAATCGAAAAGAACAAGGTTATTATGTTACACAGTTGTCATTTTGTGTCACATAAAGTATATTCAAACCACGGCCTGCCGAATTGGAAAACAAACTTTGTACAAGCTGGGCATATGTGCAGTTCTCAGATACTTCACAAAGTGATCTACCGACGAGCGGCAACTTCAAATTTACGCAATGTGTGTTTGTTAAAATTGCTGTGTATAATAATGGCAGTTTTTTCAAAATTTTGTTGACTACTACCAAAGAATATAGATAGGGGAAGAAGGACAGCGTTATGGGCTATAACGTATATGCTGTGATTTGGGTTGCATAACTATTTACTTGGTTAAATATATCATTTTTTGTTCGAAAATGCCGCTGGGAGCTCCTAGCGTCAAAGTGCTTACCTTATCAGTGGCATTCAGCATGTAAATGCGTCATTAGCATTCTTGAGCTATAACAGTGTTGCAAGAACTTTCTCTCTACAATTCCAATAGTTTTACAATGGTTGTACCTACCCGAAATAAACTTGTATTCTGCCAAAGAATATTTAAGTAGTTTGATTCTGCTTACATCTAAGTTAAGTTAGTTACAAAGAATATTAAATATAGGTGTATATTCTTTGGTTTGTTTTGTTATTATTTAAAACATTTGTTGTCAATCGGATGAACTGGTACCAAGTAAAATAAAGGTTTTATAAGTTTCACATGCAACACTTTTAAACATTTAATAGGTAGCTAGGTACCTATAAAAATTACATAAGAGGTTTCTAATATAATTTCAACAAAAAGTTCACCGATGAGCGCAAGATTATACGGAATACGGATTGTCCCCACTTTATTCTCACAAAATTCTATAATGAATATAGAATTAGCTATGTACAAATAATGAAAAAAAAAACATTAATAAACAATATACGGATTTTATTTAAAAATTTTAATACGAGAGGAAATTATTGTTCAAGTAATGTCGACGATTAATATAGTTTACAGTGATCTATTTTAAAAAGCAAATAAAAACAAAAATAATATTGTATCTTGTGAAGTTGATACGTATAGAGTACAGTACGGCTACTAAAACAGTACGCCTTGAATATCTCATTTACTTGATGCATTAAAAAATATCTATTTAGGCACATTTAACTTGGCGATCTCTCTATGTATAGTCTCAGCAAAGAATAAGACAATATTATTCGAACATTTATTATCGACATTAAATTATCTTTCAGAAATGTATGCAAAAATTTAATTTGGTGATTAGGGATCTGACCCAAGTCCTGTGCAATCTGTTATTAAAAAAAATGAATCGGGGCGGTTTTCACAGAAAACTCACAATTATTTAATAATTTATACTCTAGTTTAAATTACTGCACTTTAAACGTAAATTAGAGTAGAAACGAAAAAGAACTTACGTGGTTAAGGAGCTGCAAACTAATCGAGGGTTGGGGTTCAATACCCAACAATATACCTTTTTTTAACAAATTATCTGTTTTCTTTATTTACCTTGGGGTTAAGTGGTAGAACAGTATGCTAATTCGATTAGCACGCCTGAACTTTGCCCCTTTGAGCAACTTATGTATTCATAATTCAAGTATATTGTAAAATAATAATTTCATTTATTTTTGCTCAATAAACGACATTTATTATTATTATTATTATACTTAAGTCGCTCAAAAATTATGCCAAATAGCTATTTTTAAATAAATTATTATTACTTGCATTTGACATAATTTTTGGGCGATATAAATAATAATTTGTTAATAAAGAGTTAGGTACCTATTGTTAGGGATTGAACCCCAATTTGCCCCAACCTTTTACGGGTTTAATTACTTTTTTTTAAAGGCAGATTATAGGAAATTTGAGTCAGATCCATTAACGCCAGTTTAAATTAAAATATTTTGAAATAAAGATATACATTTCTTACTCTCGCCAATTTCAATGATCTATTAAATAAATGAGATTTTCAAGGTGTAAATATTACATACAATAAAACAATATAATATACAAAGTTACAAAGAATAGGAAGTACGCAAATATATCTGTAAGCATATAAACGTACATTTTTTAAGCTTTAAACATTACTTAAATGTTGTATTTTTTTGTTGCGTGTACCAGACTGGTTTGTAGTCCTTAAATCTTGCGATAGCCATTTCAACGTTTTATGGAGTTTGCACGTAATTAAATGATTAATTAAAAACAGTTTATGAGAGTAACATGTGTCTTGCTCGTTAAGCCACCCTGGTACTAAAATTTTCACTTTATTTACACTATATGCTAATAATGTTTTCTTAAAACTTACACACGACTTACTATTTTTAAAATAATATTCAAAATGTTCAAGTAACATTGTAACTATTTTTATTAAAATACTTGAAGGTTTTTTTAGGTAAATAACACAGTCGCCCGCACCATAGTCTTTTTGCTGTAAAAACAGTTCATTATTATGCACTACAGAGTCACGGCTGCACATATTTTTGACACTTATCACAATTAAAACGTAAAAGCGTTTTATGAATGACATAACCAGCTACATATACCGTCGCACAAGATTCTAATGTGGCTTCTTGATTTGGTTGTGTTGACACTTCTATTACCTCACTGAGTAAACTGAGGTCACCATCTTCTGCTAATTCAGTTTGTTCAGCAACTGTATATGGTATGTCCTCAACATATCCCATGACGTCTTTTTCTGGCACTTCAACATTCGCCATGTTGACAACAGCATCTTCATCAACTTCGCAGTTGGAGCTCTCTGTAGGATGCTGCAATTTAACCAGCATGTTGAACTGTAGTGCTTGGCGGAAAGATTTTACTGTGGGGTTCGAAGAATTGCCTCCCCTATACCTCAGGACCGCGAAAAGATTTTCTAGAGGATCTTGGTTTAGTCTGCTGGTCAGGAGGAAATGATACCCTTCTTGTTTTAAGTCTTCCCATAGCTCCATAACTGACTGCATGGTTAAAATAAGTCCCTTAAAACAATAAACACGTTGGTTCACCTTGTTATTAGATGTATATGTTTGCCAAGTCTTAACCCACTGCAAATACTCTTTCAAATTATTTTCAGTACGCGGTACGTTGACGGATAGAGCACATGCATATGGGTTACGGTCTTTCAGCATTCGACTGTTTAAGCAATCAAATAAATAGTTAATTTTCTGTACGAATTCTGCAGTATCCAGAGCGCTGGTGCTTTTTAACTCGCCCGTTCCAACAGCAGTTCTTATCGTAGCACTCATGGTGTTGGAAAACACTTGCGTTGCAAATTTAACCCTCATTCGCTGGAAAGTATTGGGGTAGATGTGGGCATCCGTGATTTTTACAGCTGCTCGAACAGTACAAGAAGATTTATCTATTTTGTATGCCTCTTCGATATCTTTCCAAGAAACTTTCTTGCCCTCCACGTAAAAATCCTTTGATAGAAGATTATTCCGTACGCTTTTTATCAAGTGCGGTACGTCATATATTGCAAAAATTTTTGTGTCGCAGACAAAAAAATACGGCTGTTCTGCAGTAACTCCTAGATTTAAAAATGCAGCTCTATTTGTAGCAGCTTGGTCACTAGTAACAGCACGCACTTTAAGTCCTATTCTTTGTAACTCTTCGATGTTTTTAATAATGAGGGAAGATAGCTCTCCATGTTTAATGGTACCTGAAGAAACATAAAAGCTGACAGGAATCTTCCATTTGTGAATAAGTCCTCTTGCCATAAACACTAGTGCATGACTAGCGATTTTGCTTTTCCGTCCAAGATGTCCTAAATCTTCGAAACCTTCAATCATATCTTGGCGTGGATTATATTCTAGACCTTTCTTTAAATGCATTTCGTCAAGTAATACGACACACTGTTTTTCATCATCGGTCATGCTGTTAACTTTAACAGCCAGTTTTTTCATTAGTTCCGTACTGGTGCCTGTATTAAGTTGGTTTAACCGTAACCATGAAACTATTGTAGATTTGGAGGGCATAGTAAATTTTAATTTTTCTCTCATAAAAAAGTAGAGGGCTGGAGATTTGTGGTACATATTTAAGGTCAATTCTTTTTCAGCTTCTGTCCAAGGTTGTTTAGATTTGTGAGAAAGTTGCATATTTACAAAGACGCGAACGGTTTTTGGTTTCAAGCCCAGTGCATCTAAATTAGCCCCCTTTCGTGCACATTGCTTCTTCATACGGTAAATTTGTGAATTTTTTGCCGCCACTTGTCTTCGCAGTTTTGCAATTTTTTGATGTAGCACAGCAGAACTACGGCGCTTTCTTGTTTTGGTAGGTGTTGGCATTTCTAACATGGCCTGTTGAAATATGGTTTTTAAAAATAAAACATACTAATAACAGAAAAGATTTTCATGCTGTAGGCTCCATTAAAATGCTTTACAAGCTCATTGTTTTGCCTACATATTTCTACACAATTTATCAGAGAATTCAAAACGTCAATAATTTTTCTGTATTTTATGAAACTGCCAACTTTTGTTCATTTTGTGTTATTGAATAAAAACTCCTAAAGAAGTGAAAATTGATCACCCTGTATACTTACTGCTTGGGATTTAGTTTTGATTTAATTAATAAAACTTTAAAAGAAATATTAACTAATTATACCTTATATAATTAGTACCTACACGAAGATCGAGCAACAAATTTGGGGAAACTATAAGATTTAAGCCCCTATAATCGGACATCGTGTTAACCTACTATCGATGGAAAATTTAAAAATTTTATTATACAGTGTGGTGATAAAGTTCTACACAAAATTAATAATTTTGTTATTTAATGTTTTTTGGGAAAACCCTGACACGTCAATTTTATTCTTTAAAAAGTGGACATGGCACCGTCCATAGACTTTCCCATACTGGAAATTGTTCATATTTTCTTTTGCATTTAACAATATAGTTGTTTTCCTCAAAACGGCTGCTTGAGCGCTATCGTAAAACCCCGCCTCCTAACATGGTTAGGTGAAATTTTCGAAGTCCCTGAAAATCATATTTTGTATGGCATAAAAATTCGATTTTTTTATTTTCTGATTCTTTGAAGCAAAATAGTAACGACAATTAGAATAAACAATAAATTTTTCAAAAATAGAAGGGTGAGGGAGGCTTTTGTTTCTGCGCTATGACGTCATTATTAATTTTTTCAAATGGAAATCCCATTTTCCCCCCTTATGTTGATAGATCTCGCCAGTTAAATGGTGATATAAAAAATTAGTACCCCACATAACAATTTTTTGAGAAAAATACACATAAAGTTAAAAAAATTCAGATTTTTTTTAAATTAAAATAAAGCACCACATCTGTTTCCTTAGAAACGTTAAATTGTTGACTTTGACACATTTGTGAAACAGTGGTAAATGTTTTAAAATCAAAATTAGGTAGTTTTTGTCATAGCTCTTATTTTCATTAAAAATAAATTCTGAATTGTTTGAACTTCATGTGTATTTTTCTCAAAACAATTGTTACCTATGAGGGGCACTAATTTTTTTACATCATCATTTAACTGGTGAGGAGATCTTATCAAAATAAGGGGGAAAATTGAGTCTTTTTAAAAAATAAAATGACGTGTTTTGGGGTTCACCAAAAAACATTAAATAAGAAAATAATGAATTTTGTGCGGGACGTTATCACCACACTGTATACAGAACGGGCATTTTTAAAGGAACTAACCTGTATCATAGACGAATCCGGTATGGTATCTGCATCTAATTGCATAGGCGAAGCAATATGATCTTCATCCAAATGAAAAGAGCCCGAACTAGACGTCGCTTTACCATAGACCCTTGGCATGATCTCTTTTTTAAATGCGAGTTCTTTGGGCGACACTGGCGATGTTGCGTGGTCAGGTTGCATGGCAGTTTTGTAATTTAAGGGAACAGCATTATGACTCAGCCTATTTTTTCTTGAATTCATAAACTGCTTTTCGGAAAAATGCATGGCACACACAGTTCTTTCACGTAATTGTTCTTCAGATAACGTGAAAAGCTGTGGATTGCCACAATTAATCAACCACAAATCGCGTCTTTCTTTTTCTATAGGAAAACGAAAAAAGCTTAAATCGCAGTCGGTTCTGCGATTTCGCTTACATTCAAAATATACGCACGAATTAACCATGATTAAGATTAAGCGTTCTAGTGATCAATTTCGGAAAAGGAAACGTCAAAAGAGTATACGACAACACTGAAGACAAACTTCAGCACAACTGAATGTGAATTTCCAGAAGAAATTCTTATAAGCTGTCCTGTTAATTAGCCTAAGGAATGGGACACGTCTTATCAGGAAAGCACATCAGTAAGGAACGATGCTAATGAAGAATTAATCGAAAGTAGGTAACGACCTATGACTATTGACTTATTTACGATAGAACTGACCGAAAAACCTATTTTCATAAAACGTAAAACATTTGCCAAGCTTTAATATTTGTGGAAAAAATATCAAATAAAAGTCACTAATAATAACTTTTGAGCATATGATTAAACTTTGAGTAGTTAGTAGCTTATTATTTCTTATTGCAGTATGTTTAGAAAGTTTTCACTGCAAATTGTCTTTTGTTTTGTTACATAGCAACCAGAGCACACTATTCATTTGTTTTTACAACTAACACAGTCAAGGCACACTAGATTAAAAAGTGTTTTATAAAATATTTTAAAAGTTTGTGAAAATAAGTATGTGAAACCATACATGAATGAAAAGGGAAAAAAATAAGCTTTCCAATGATGCAAAATTTTGATATCCATTCCATTTAAAAAAATGTAAGTTGGGGCTGTACCTCGAAAATTACGAATCAGAAAAATATTAAAGTAGGCCTATTCTGTAGAGCCTACAATTCCCTACAAGCTCTTTTTTGAAAATTGAAATTATATGAAATAATAAAAAAGTTATGCATGGTTGAAAAAATCGACCAGTTTCAGTTTTTCGATTATAACAAGTAGGCTATGCGTTTTTTTCGGAAAAACAGAAGTGTCAATAAATTGGCCTCATAAATGTGCACCTTTTTCCTCATTTGACCGAAGTTGTATCTCTTACCGTTTCCGAGATGCCAATGGTGGCACCTCGAAAATTACTCCACTCTGTATAAAATCTTGTGTATATTTTGAGCGCAAAATCAAATTGCCAATTTCGCTCTTATACAAATAGCTGTTAAAATCATAACTCTGTAACTTCCTTGCAATCTGGCAACGCTGAGACACGTTCTTGGGAAAAATGCGACAGGGATCTGTAAATGCGTCCCCGACCGTAGCCGTGAACGAGTTCATTAGTACTGGCGGCGGCTGCTTGAGGGCCAGGCAAGAACTGAGGAGCTTTTAAATAATACGCTAATAACCCATAAGGCTGTCCTTCTTCCCCTATCTATATTCTTTGCTACTACCCTTCCGTCTGTTTCATACGTTTGGTTTCTATTATGTTTTTTGATCAGTTTCCTGTAAATGTTTTCGTTTATTTTCTTATTTACGTTTACGGCGCAATTTGGTAATTAATTTATTAATTTTCATTGTTTATGTTTTGATTTGGTATTGTTAAAATGGCAAGTACTAATTCTACATAACATATACAGTAGAGCTCGGATATAGCAAACAAAATAAAATGTGTTTACATCTAAACGACAGGCATAATATAGACAAAAAAATTCAGAATCCCGCCTCTGACTAACTAAAGACATGACAAACATAACTGCATAATTGACAAAGTTTAAGTAATGAGATTGCTAGTCGATTCCGCTTAATTATGGCTGTTGGTAAACAAATACATTTTTGCAATGATGCCAGTCTGAGAAGACTATAACAAAATGTGTATTATGAGTTGAATTTTGTGGCGAGGTCAAACACGTGCGTTTAGAAGCTCCGGTATTAAAGTCCAAATTGGGCCATATCGAGTGATTCAAAAACGTGGAAAAATAGTGAAGTGAAGAAATAACGAGCGACACAAACGTGGGCAGATAAGATACGCAACACAAAGCACCGAACAATGAGCAATTTGCCATAATTAAAACGGATGGAGGTTAGAAGATAACTAATAAGGTGGAAAATTGCATGCAAATAACTGATAAAGAGAATAACAATACACATAATTGAGGCTACGCCAAAATTTAGAAGATAGGCAACACACCGTACGCCGGAGCGCGCGTATGCGAAAACACCCCCAGGGGCTATGGAGAATGTAGAGGAGTTGCTAAAGAAAATAAGTTGCAGACTGGATGGAATGGACGCGAAGTTAGGACAGATAGTTAATGATGTTAACGCAAGAAAACAAACAACTCAAAGATAAAGTCGAGACACAGAAAAAAAGAATAGAACTCTTAGAGAAAGAGGCTAGAAAAAAGAACTTAGTGATGACGGGAGTAATGGGCGAAGAAGGTGAGGGGGAGAGTTAGACAGTGGAAAGAATATTAGTGGTGATGAACAACATAAGGGTGAAGATGAATAAAGAAAAGGACCTAGAAGATTATATGGTTAGGGAAACACAAGGTGGCGGGAACGATACCAATACTAATCAAACTAAGGAAATACAACAAAAAAATGGAGATGCTAAAACAGGCCAAGAATCTAAAAGACACCGATATATGGATCAACAAAGACTATCCTAAAGAAGTGCAAGAAGAACGGAAAAAACTAATTCCTATTATAAAAGAGGCGAGACAAAAAGGACAAAAGGCGCTGATAACATATAACAAACTAATAATAAACAATGAAGTTTATGGTACGGAAGGAAGAGATCTGGCAAGTCAACAACAGTCGCAAAAGGAGAAAGCAGGAGAGACAAGCACTAGTGACAAAAGATCAGTGAGTGAAAGGTCATCTAAAGAAGACCCGTTAGAAGCGCAGTTAAGAAAAATAACAAAGACTTTGAGAAAAAAACTATTAAGCAAGAAAGAAGCGGACAGGAAAAAAGGTAACGACAAAAACAATGGACAAGGAAATGAAGGGGAAACCAAAAGCGAGAAAAACATAAGAAAGAAAACTAGAAATGGAAAAACAGAAACCAAAGGATGCAAATATAGGAAGATGGGGACATGGAACATCAAAAGCCTGAACGGGAGAAAGGAGGAACTGAGTAAGGAATTTGAGAAAGCTGGAGTTGAAATATTAATAATACCAGAAACAAAAAGGAAGGGGAACGGATCAACAGAAACCGGCAAGGGGCACCTGCTGATAGGGAGCGGAATAGACAAAAACGAAAGAGCACAATCAGGAGTAGGGTGCATAATCCATAGACATTAAAAACTCGATAAACAAGTGGGAAGCAGTAGCAGACAGAATTAGATTAGATTAGATTTAGATTCCACGACTGCCTTTTGCTGGCCTGCGCACGTCAGCCCTTTGGGCTTTTTGTACTGTCGGGAGTTTTCAAGTTAGCAGGCCGACATCCGTATCTTTTACTAGACTTGCAATGTCCCCTACTAGCTTGCGGTTGTCAATAGAGTTAAGGCTCCAATCGAGTTGGTGTCTTTTACGCTCTAATGCTGGGCATTCAAAGAGGATATGATAGGCTGTTTCATCATCCTCTTGGCGTAGTCTGCAAACATGTTCATCTCTATAGATATTGATCCTGTGCATAAATTCTCTGAATGCTCCAGTGCCTGTTAGTAGACTGACTACATGCTTGATTCGAGTTCTGTTCAGTCTCAACAGGGTTTTGGTGGTTTGTGGATTCGGAGTTTTTAGCAATCTTTTGTAATGTGTTGCTTGATTGTAGTTTCTCCACCTTAGTTGGTGTGCGGTATTGACCCATTCATTAATAGCTGAGCGGGGTTGGTTTTTCTGAATGCTTAGACCAGGTTCTGGACCGGTCATTGCATTACGGACTACTTCTTTTGCGAGCTTGTCCGCCTTTTCGTTTCCTTCAATACTTTGGTGACCTGGAATCCAGACAGAATACTAGTAGTAGAATTAAAAAACCAGAAGCAGGTAGAAACGATAATTGCAGTATATGGACCAAACGAAGACGAGAAAGTGAAAAATAAAAATGAATTCTGGGAGCTGCTAAGCCTAGAGGTAGGGATGACACATACAAAGTGATTGGAAAATTTGGAGAAGACGAGAGGAATAACAATGGACGAAGACTGTTGGATTTCTGCACAGTTAATGATCTGATCATAACAAACACCTTTTACGAGCATAAAGACATAAAAAAGTTCACGGGAGCAGTTGTAAGCAGAGGAGAGCAATCCATAATAGACTAAACAATTGTAGAAAGAGAAAGAAGAACTATAATTAAAGATGTAAAAGTGAAAAGGGGATTCGAAGTAGGCAGTGACCATTTTCTAGTAGTGGCCAAAATAAAGAATAAGGGTTCAAAAGAAAGAACAGATAAAAGAAAGTAAGAAGTTAAGAAAAACAGACAAACAATAAGAGCTTATAGGTTAAAGAATGAAGAAAGGAATTCAAAGAAACATTGAGAGAGAAATAGGAGAGACCATAATTGAAATAGAAAATAAGGATATGAAAGAAGTGTGGAAAATATTGAAAAATATAGTCACAGGAGCTGCCATGAGTCTATGTGGCACACACAAAGAAAAAAGTAACAAGAAACAAACAGTGTGGTGGTCAATAGAAATAAATCAACAAGTAAGACTAAAGAAAACCAAGTGCAAAAGTACCTAAACAATAGAACAGAGGAGAATTATGAGGAGTACAATAATCAGAGAATTCAAGTTAAAAAGATCATCCGAGAAGCCAAACAACAGACATGGAACGAGTTCGGAGACAAATTAGAAAAAGATAGCAAAAGAAATCAGAAAATATTTTTCAAAGTTTTAAAGAGCCTCAGAAACAATAAGAAAACAGAAATAATTACCATAAAAAACGAAAAAGGAGAAATATTAAGGAAAGAAAAGAAGTCATGGAACGATGGAAAGAGTACTTCCAAAAGCTGCTTGTAACGAAAACAGAAAACGAAAGAGAAAGGGCCCAAGAAACTGATAGCGAATTGGAAGAAAGAACAGGAGATGAAGAGAACATAATTAAAATGGAAGAACTGGTAGGTATGATAAAGGAACTGAAAAACGGTAAAGCACCTGGCGAAGATAGAATCACAACGGAAATGATGAAGAACATAGAAGACAGTGGATAGCGAATGCTACTGAGATATTCAATAGAATCTGGCAGGAAGAGAGAATAC
>CALNHX010010424.1:0-40405 GCA_940337035.1 Agriotes lineatus
AATAGATACTGCAAAACGTACTTTTTAGACATTTTAACGTACCTTAATACTATACTATTAAAATTGAATATTTTGGGTGCCGAAAAATTTAATATTGTAGTGATATATGGTTACATGGTCTTCATATATACTACTACAAGAGCTATTACCACTACAATCAATTTTAAGTTAGTTATTGAGCACTTGTTAGCGATGGAACGCATACACTCGACAAATTTATTAATTTCTGATCGGCCCTAGCCATTACAGTAGCATAATTAATATTTCTGTAGTTAATAGATACTGCAAAACGTACTTTTTAGACATTTTAACGTACCTTAATGCTATACTATTAAAATTAAATATTTTGGGTGCCGAAAAATTTTATATTGTAGTAATATATGGTTACATGGTCTCCATTTATACTACTACAAAAGCTATTTTCACTACAAACAATTTTAAGTTAGTTATTGAGCACTTGTTAGCGATGGAACGCATACACTCAACAAATTTATTAATTTCTGATCGGCCCTAGCCATTACTGTAGCATAATTAATATTTCTGTAGTTAATAGATACTGCAAAACGTACTTTTTAGACATTTTAACGTACCTTAATGCTATACTATTAAAATTAAATATTTTGGGTGCAGAAAAATTTGATATTGTAGTGATATATGGTTACATGGTCTTCATATATACTACTACAAGAGCTATTACCACTACAATCAATGTTAAGTTAGTTATTGAGCACTTGTTAGCGATTGAACGCATACACTCAACAAATTTATTAATTTCTGATCGGCCCTAGCCATTACAGTAGCATAATTAATATTTCTGTAGTTAATAGATACTGCAAAACGTACTTTTTAGACATTTTAACGTACCTTAATACTATACTATTAAAATTGAATATTTTGGGTGCCGAAAAATTTAATATTGTAGTGATATATGGTTACATGGTCTTCATATATACTACTACAAGAGCTATTACCACTACAATCAATTTTAAGTTAGTTATTGAGCACTTGTTAGCGATGGAACGCATACACTCGACAAATTTATTAATTTCTGATCGGCCCTAGCCATTACAGTAGCATAATTAATATTTCTGTAGTTAATAGATACTGCAAAACGTACTTTTTAGACATTTTAACGTACCTTAATACTATACTATTAAAATTGAATTTTTTGGGTGCAGAAAAATTTGATATTGTATATGGTTGCATGGTCTCCATATATACTACTACAAGAGCTATTTCCACTACAAACCATTTTAAGTTAGTTATTGAGCACTTGTTAGCGATGGAACGCATACACTCGACAAATTTATTAATTTCTGATCGGCCCTAGCCATTACAGTAGCATAATTAATATTTCTGTAGCTAATAGATACTGCAAAACGTACTTTTTAGACATTTTAACGTACCTTAATGCTATACTATTAAAATTAAATATTTTGGGTGCCGAAAAATTTAATATTGTAGTGATATATGGTTACATGGTCTCCATATATACTACTACAAGAGCTATTACCACTACAATCAATTTTAAGTTAGGTATTGAGCACTTGTTAGCGATGGAACGCATACACTCGACAAATTTATTAATTTCTGATCGGCCCTAGCCATTACAGTAGCATAATTAATATTTCTGTGGCTAATAGATACTGCAAAACGTACTTTTTAGACATTTTAACGTACCTTAATGCTATACTATTAAAATTAAATATTTTGGGTGCCGAAAAATTTAATATTGTAGTGATATATGGTTACATGGTCTTCATATATACTACTACAAGAGCTATTACCACTACAATCAATTTTAAGTTAGTTATTGAGCACTTGTTAGCGATGGAACGCATACACTCGACAAATTTATTAATTTCTGATCGGCCCTAGCCATTACAGTAGCATAATTAATATTTCTGTAGTTAATAGATACTGCAAAACGTACTTTTTAGACATTTTAACGTACCTTAATACTATACTATTAAAATTGAATTTTTTGGGTGCAGAAAAATTTGATATTGTATATGGTTGCAGGGTCTCCATATATACTACTACAAAAGCTATTTCCACTACAAACCATTTTAAGTTAGTTATTGAGCACTTGTTAGCGATGGAACGCATACACTCGACAAATTTATTAATTTCTGATCGGCCTTAGCCATTACAGTAGCATAATTAATATTTCTGTAGCTAATAGATACTGCAAAACGTGCGTTTCAGACGTTTTAACGTACCTTAATACTATACTATTAAAATTGAATTTTTTGGGTGCAGAAAAATTTGATATTGTAGTGATATATGGTTACATGTTCTTCATATATACTACTACAAGAGCTATTACCACTACAATCAATTTTAAGTTAGGTATTGAGCACTTGTTAGCGATGGAACGCATACACTCGACAAATTTATTAATTTCTGATCGGCCCTAGCCATTACAGTAGCATAATTAACATTTCTGTAGTTAATAGATACTGCAAAACGTACTTTTTAGACATTTTAACGTACCTTAATGCTATACTATTAAAATTAAATATTTTGGGTTCCGAAAAATTTTATATTGTAGTAATATATGGTTACATGGTCTCCATTTATACTACTACAAAAGCTATTTCCACTACAAACTATTTTAAGTTAGTAATTGAGCACTTGTTAGCGATGGAACGCATACACTCAACAAATTTATTAATTTCTGATCGGCCCTAGCCATTACTGTAGCATAATTAATATTTCTGTAGTTAATAGATACTGCAAAACGTACTTTTTAGACATTTTAACGTACCCTAATGCTATACTATTAAAACTAAATATTTTGGGTGCAGAAAAATTTGATATTGTAGTGATATATGGTTACATGGTCTTCATATATACTACTACAAGAGCTATTACCACTACAATCAATTTTAAGTTAGTTATTGAGCACTTGTTAGCGATTGAACGCATACACTCGACAAATTTATTAATTTCTGATCGGCCCTAGCCATTACAGTAGCATAATTAATATTTCTGTAGTTAATAGATACTGCAAAACGTACTTTTTAGACATTTTAACGTACCTTAATGCTATACTATTAAAATTGAATATTTTGGGTGCCGAAAAATTTAATATTGTAGTGATATATGGTTACATGGTCTTCATATATACTACTACAAGAGCTATTACCACTACAATCAATTTTAAGTTAGTTATTGAGCACTTGTTAGCGATGGAACGCATACACTCGACAAATTTATTAATTTCTGATCGGCCCTAGCCATTACTGTAGCATAATTAATATTTCTGTAGTTAATAGATACTGCAAAACGTACTTTTAGACATTTTAACGTACTTTAATGCTATACTATTAAAATTAAATATTTTGGGTGCAGAAAAATTTGATATTGTAGTGATATATGGTTACATGGTCTTCATATATACTACTACAAGAGCTATTACCACTACAATCAATTTTAAGTTAGTTATTGAACACATGTTAGCGATTGAACGCATACACTCAACAAATTTATTAATTTCTGATCGGCCCTAGCCATTACAGTAGCATAATTAATATTTCTGTAGTTAATAGATACTGCAAAACGTACTTTTTAGACATTTTAACGTACCTTAATACTATACTATTAAAATTGAATATTTTGGGTGCCGAAAAATTTAATATTGTAGTGATATATGGTTACATGGTCTTCATATATACTACTACAAGAGCTATTACCACTACAATCAATTTTAAGTTAGTTATTGAGCACTTGTTAGCGATGGAACGCATACACTCGACAAATTTATTAATTTCTGATCGGCCCTAGCCATTACAGTAGCATAATTAATATTTCTGTAGTTAATAGATACTGCAAAACGTACTTTTTAGACATTTTAACGTACCTTAATACTATACTATTAAAATTGAATTTTTTGGGTGCAGAAAAATTTGATATTGTATATGGTTGCATGGTCTCCATATATACTACTACAAGAGCTATTTCCACTACAAACCATTTTAAGTTAGTTATTGAGCACTTGTTAGCGATGGAACGCATACACTCGACAAATTTATTAATTTCTGATCGGCCCTAGCCATTACAGTAGCATAATTAATATTTCTGTAGCTAATAGATACTGCAAAACGTACTTTTTAGACATTTTAACGTACCTTAATGCTATACTATTAAAATTAAATATTTTGGGTGCCGAAAAATTTAATATTGTAGTGATATATGGTTACATGGTCTCCATATATACTACTACAAGAGCTATTACCACTACAATCAATTTTAAGTTAGGTATTGAGCACTTGTTAGCGATGGAACGCATACACTCGACAAATTTATTAATTTCTGATCGGCCCTAGCCATTACAGTAGCATAATTAATATTTCTGTGGCTAATAGATACTGCAAAACGTACTTTTTAGACATTTTAACGTACCTTAATGCTATACTATTAAAATTAAATATTTTGGGTGCCGAAAAATTTAATATTGTAGTGATATATGGTTACATGGTCTTCATATATACTACTACAAGAGCTATTACCACTACAATCAATTTTAAGTTAGTTATTGAGCACTTGTTAGCGATGGAACGCATACACTCGACAAATTTATTAATTTCTGATCGGCCCTAGCCATTACAGTAGCATAATTAATATTTCTGTAGTTAATAGATACTGCAAAACGTACTTTTTAGACATTTTAACGTACCTTAATACTATACTATTAAAATTGAATTTTTTGGGTGCAGAAAAATTTGATATTGTATATGGTTGCAGGGTCTCCATATATACTACTACAAAAGCTATTTCCACTACAAACCATTTTAAGTTAGTTATTGAGCACTTGTTAGCGATGGAACGCATACACTCGACAAATTTATTAATTTCTGATCGGCCTTAGCCATTACAGTAGCATAATTAATATTTCTGTAGCTAATAGATACTGCAAAACGTGCGTTTCAGACGTTTTAACGTACCTTAATACTATACTATTAAAATTGAATTTTTTGGGTGCAGAAAAATTTGATATTGTAGTGATATATGGTTACATGTTCTTCATATATACTACTACAAGAGCTATTACCACTACAATCAATTTTAAGTTAGGTATTGAGCACTTGTTAGCGATGGAACGCATACACTCGACAAATTTATTAATTTCTGATCGGCCCTAGCCATTACAGTAGCATAATTAACATTTCTGTAGTTAATAGATACTGCAAAACGTACTTTTTAGACATTTTAACGTACCTTAATGCTATACTATTAAAATTAAATATTTTGGGTTCCGAAAAATTTTATATTGTAGTAATATATGGTTACATGGTCTCCATTTATACTACTACAAAAGCTATTTCCACTACAAACTATTTTAAGTTAGTAATTGAGCACTTGTTAGCGATGGAACGCATACACTCAACAAATTTATTAATTTCTGATCGGCCCTAGCCATTACTGTAGCATAATTAATATTTCTGTAGTTAATAGATACTGCAAAACGTACTTTTTAGACATTTTAACGTACCCTAATGCTATTCTATTAAAACTAAATATTTTGGGTGCAGAAAAATTTGATATTGTAGTGATATATGGTTACATGGTCTTCATATATACTACTACAAGAGCTATTACCACTACAATCAATTTTAAGTTAGTTATTGAGCACTTGTTAGCGATTGAACGCATACACTCGACAAATTTATTAATTTCTGATCGGCCCTAGCCATTACAGTAGCATAATTAATATTTCTGTAGTTAATAGATACTGCAAAACGTACTTTTTAGACATTTTAACGTACCTTAATGCTATACTATTAAAATTGAATATTTTGGGTGCCGAAAAATTTAATATTGTAGTGATATATGGTTACATGGTCTTCATATATACTACTACAAGAGCTATTACCACTACAATCAATTTTAAGTTAGTTATTGAGCACTTGTTAGCGATGGAACGCATACACTCGACAAATTTATTAATTTCTGATCGGCCCTAGCCATTACTGTAGCATAATTAATATTTCTGTAGTTAATAGATACTGCAAACGTACTTTTTAGACATTTTAACGTACTTTAATGCTATACTATTAAAATTAAATATTTTGGGTGCAGAAAAATTTGATATTGTAGTGATATATGGTTACATGGTCTTCATATATACTACTACAAGAGCTATTACCACTACAATCAATTTTAAGTTAGTTATTGAACACATGTTAGCGATTGAACGCATACACTCAACAAATTTATTAATTTCTGATCGGCCCTAGCCATTACAGTAGCATAATTAATATTTCTGTAGTTAATAGATACTGCAAAACGTACTTTTTAGACATTTTAACGTACCTTAATACTATACTATTAAAATTGAATATTTTGGGTGCCGAAAAATTTAATATTGTAGTGATATATGGTTACATGGTCTTCATATATACTACTACAAGAGCTATTACCACTACAATCAATTTTAAGTTAGTTATTGAGCACTTGTTAGCGATGGAACGCATACACTCGACAAATTTATTAATTTCTGATCGGCCCTAGCCATTACAGTAGCATAATTAATATTTCTGTAGTTAATAGATACTGCAAAACGTACTTTTTAGACATTTTAACGTACCTTAATACTATACTATTAAAATTGAATTTTTTGGGTGCAGAAAAATTTGATATTGTATATGGTTGCATGGTCTCCATATATACTACTACAAGAGCTATTACCACTACAATCAATTTTAAGTTAGTTATTGAGCACTTGTTAGCGATTGAACGCATACACTCGACAAATTTATTAATTTCTGATCGGCCCTAGCCATTACAGTAGCATAACTAATATTTCTGTGGCTAATAGATACTGCAAAACGTACTTTTTAGACATTTTAACGTACCTTAATGCTATACTATTAAAATTAAATATTTTGGGTGCCGAAAAATTTAATATTGTAGTGATATATGGTTACATAGTCTTCATATATACTACTACAAGAGCTATTACCACTACAATCAATTTTAAGTTAGTTATTGAGCACTTGTTAGCGATGGAACGCATTCACTCGACAAATTTATTAATTTCTGATCGGCCCTAGCCATTACAGTAGCATAATTAATATTTCTGTAGTTAATAGATACTGCAAAAACGTACTTTTTAGACATTTTAACGTACCTTAATACTATACTATTAAAATTGAATTTTTTGGGTGCAGAAAAATTTGATATTGTAGTGATATATGGTTACATGGTCTTCATATATACTACTACAAGAGCTATTACCACTACAATCAATTTTAAGTTAGTTATTGAGCACTGGTTAGCGATTGAACGCATACACTCGACAAATTTATTAATTTCTGATCGGCCCTAGCCATTACAGTAGCATAATTAATATTTCTGTAGTTAATAGATACTGCAAAACGTACTTTTTAGACATTTTAACGTACCTTAATACTATACTATTAAAATTGAATATTTTGGGTGCCGAAAATTTAATATTGTAGTGATATATGGTTACATGGTCTTCATATATACTACTACAAAAGCTATTTCCACTACAAACAATTTTAAGTTAGTTATTGAGCACTTGTTAGCGATGGAACGCATACACTCAACAAATTTATTGATTTCTGATCGGCCCTAGCCATTACAGTAGCATAATTAATATTTCTGTAGCTAATAGATACTGCAAAACGTGCGTTTCAGACGTTTTAACGTACCTTAATACTATACTATTAAAATTGAATTTTTTGGGTGCAGAAATATTTGATATTGTAGTGATATATGGTTACATGTTCTTCATATATACTACTACAAGAGCTATTACCACTACAATCAATTTTAAGTTAGGTATTGAGCACTTGTTAGCGATGGAACGCATACACTCGACAAATTTATTAATTTCTGATCGGCCCTAGCCATTACAGTAGCATAATTAACATTTCTGTAGTTAATACATACTGCAAAACGTACTTTTTAGACATTTTAACGTACCTTAATGCTATAATATTAAAATTAATTATTTTGGGTGCCGAAAAATTTGATATTGTAGTAATATATGGTTACATGGTCTCCATTTATACTACTACAAAAGCTATTTCCACTACAAACTATTTTAAGTTAGTAATTGAGCACTTGTTAGCGATGGAACGCATACGCTCAACAAATTTATTAATTTCTGATCGGCCCTAGCCATTACAGTAGCATAATTAATATTTCTGTAGTTAATAGATACTGCAAAACGTACTTTTTAGACATTTTAACGTACCTTAATACTATACTATTAAAATTGAATTTTTCGGGTGCAGAAAAATTTGATATTGTAGTGATATATGGTTACATGGTCTTCATATATACTACTACAAGAGCTATTACCACTACAATCAATTTTAAGTTAGTTATTGAGCACTTGTTAGCGATTGAACGCATACACTCGACAAATTTATTAATTTCTGAATCGGCCCTAGCCATTACAGTAGCATAATTAATATTTCTGTAGTTAATAGATACTGCAAAACGTACTTTTTAGACATTTTAACGTACCTTAATACTATACTATTAAATTGTATTTTTTGGGTGCAGAAAAATTTGATATTGTAGTGATATATGGTTACATGGTCTTCATATATACTACTACAAGAGCTATTACCACTACAATCAATTTTAAGTTAGTTATTGAGCACTTGTTAGCGATTGAACGCATACACTCGACAAATTTATTAATTTCTGATCGGCCCTAGCCATTACAGTAGCATAATTAATATTTCTGTAGTTAATAGATACTGCAAAACGTACTTTTTAGACATTTTAACGTACCTTAATACTATACTATTAAAATTGAATATTTTGGGTGCCGAAAAATTTAATATTGTAGTGATATATGGTTACATGGTCTTCATATATACTACTACAAGAGCTATTACCACTACAATCAATTTTAAGTTAGTTATTGAGCACTTGTTAGCGATGGAACGCATACACTCAACAAATTTATTAATTTCTGATCGGCCCTAGCCATTACAGTAGCATAATTAATATTTCTGTAGTTAATAGATACTGCAAAACGTACTTTTTAGACATTTTAACGTACCTTAATACTATACTATTAAAATTGAATTTTTTGGGTGCAGAAAATTTGATATTGTAGTGATATATGGTTACATGGTCTTCATATATACTACTACAAGAGCTATTACCACTACAATCAATTTTAAGTTAGTTATTGAGCACTTGTTAGCGATTGAACGCATACACTCGACAAATTTATTAATTTCTGATCGGCCCTAGCCATTACAGTAGCATAATTAATATTTCTGTAGTTAATAGATACTGCAAAACGTACTTTTTAGACATTTTAACGTACCTTAATACTATACTATTAAAATTGAATATTTTGGGTGCCGAAAAATTTGATATTGTAGTGATATATGGTTACATGGTCTTCATATATACTACTACAAGAGCTATTACCACTACAATCAATTTTAAGTTAGTTATTGAGCACTTGTTAGCGATGGAACGCATACACTCAACAAATTTATTAATTTCTGATCGGCCCTAGCCATTACAGTAGCATAATTAATATTTCTGTAGTTAATAGATACTGCAAAACGTACTTTTTAGACATTTTAACGTACCTTAATACTATACTATTAAAATTGAATTTTTTGGGTGCAGAAAAATTTGATATTGTAGTGATATATGGTTACATGGTCTTCATATATACTACTACAAGAGCTATTACCACTACAATCAATTTTAAGTTAGTTATTGAGCACTTGTTAGCGATTGAACGCATACACTCGACAAATTTATTAATTTCTGATCGGCCCTAGCCATTACAGTAGCATAATTAATATTTCTGTAGTTAATAGATACTGCAAAACGTACTTTTTAGACATTTTAACGTACCTTAATACTATACTATTAAAATTGAATATTTTGGGTGCCGAAAAATTTAACTATTGTAGTGATATATGGTTACATGGTCTTCATATATACTACTACAAGAGCTATTACCACTACAATCAATTTTAAGTTAGTTATTGAGCACTTGTTAGCGATGGAACGCATACACTCGACAAATTTATTAATTTCTGATCGGCCCTAGCCATTACAGTAACATAATTAATATTTCTGTAGTTAATAGATACTGCAAAACGTACTTTTTAGACATTTTAACGTACCTTAATGCTATACTATTAAAATTAAATATTTTGGGTGCCGAAAAATTTTATATTGTAGTAATATATGGTTACATGGTCTCCATTTATACTACTACAAAAGCTATTTCCACTACAAACAATTTTAAGTTAGTTATTGAGCACTTGTTAGCGATGGAACGCATACACTCAACAAATTTATTGATTTCTGATCGACCCTAGCCATTACAGTAGCATAATTAATATTTCTGTAGCTAATAGATACTGCAAAACGTGCGTTTCAGACGTTTTAACGTACCTTAATACTATACTATTAAAATTGAATTTTTTGGGTGCAGAAATATTTGATATTGTAGTGATATATGGTTACATGTTCTTCATATATACTACTACAAGAGCTATTACCACTACAATCAATTTTAAGTTAGGTATTGAGCACTTGTTAGCGATGGAACGCATACACTCGACAAATTTATTAATTTCTGATCGGCCCTAGCCATTACAGTAGCATAATTAACATTTCTGTAGTTAATACATACTGCAAAACGTACTTTTTAGACATTTTAACGTACCTTAATGCTATAATATTAAAATTAAATATTTTGGGTGCCGAAAAATTTGATATTGTAGTAATATATGGTTACATGGTCTCCATTTATACTACTACAAAAGCTATTTCCACTACAAACTATTTTAAGTTAGTAATTGAGCACTTGTTAGCGATGGAACGCATACACTCGACAAATTTATTAATTTCTGATCGGCCCTAGCCATTACAGTAACATAATTAATATTTCTGTAGTTAATAGATACTGCAAAACGTACTTTTTAGACATTTTAACGTACCTTAATGCTATACTATTAAAATTAAATATTTTGGGTGCCGAAAAATTTGATTATGTAGTAATATATGGTTACATGGTCTCCATTTATACTACTACAAAAGCTATTTCCACTACAAACAATTTTAAGTTAGTTATTGAGCACTTGTTAGCGATGGAACGCATACACTCAACAAATTTATTAATTTCTGATCGGCCCTAGCCATTACTGTAGCATAATTAATATTTCTGTAGTTAATAGATACTGCAAAACGTACTTTTTAGACATTTTAACGTACCTTAATGCTATACTATTAAAATTAAATATTTTGGGTGCAGAAAAATTTGATATTGTAGTGATATATGGTTACATGGTCTTCATATATACTACTACAAGAGCTATTACCACTACAATCAATGTTAAGTTAGTTATTGAGCACTTGTTAGCGATTGAACGCATACACTCAACAAATTTATTAATTCTGATCGGCCCTAGCCATTACAGTAGCATAATTAATATTTCTGTAGTTAATAGATACTGCAAAACGTACTTTTTAGACATTTTAACGTACCTTAATACTATACTATTAAAATTGAATATTTTGGGTGCCGAAAAATTTAATATTGTAGTGATATATGGTTACATGGTCTTCATATATACTACTACAAGAGCTATTACCACTACAATCAATTTTAAGTTAGTTATTGAGCACTTGTTAGCGATGGAACGCATACACTCGACAAATTTATTAATTTCTGATAGGCCATAGCCATTACAGTATCATAATTAATATTTCTGTAGTTAATAGATACTGCAAAACGTACTTTTTAGACATTTTAACGTACCTTAATACTATACTATTAAAATTGAATTTTTTGGGTGCAGAAAAATTTGATATTGTAGTGATATATGGTTACATGGTCTTCATATATACTACTACAAGAGCTATTACCACTACAATCAATTTTAGGTTAGTTATTGAGGCACTTGTTAGCGATTGAACGCATACACTCAACAAATTTATTAATTTCTGATCGGCCCTAGCCATTACAGTAGCATAATTAATATTTCTGTAGTTAATAGATACTGCAAAACGTACTTTTTAGACATTTTAACGTACCTTAATACTATACTATTAAAATTGAATTTTTTGGGTGCAGAAAATTTGATATTGTAGTGATATATGGTTACATGGTCTTCATATATACTACTACAAGAGCTATTACCACTACAATCAATTTTAAGTTAGTTATTGAGCACTTGTTAGCGATTGAACGCATACACTCGACAAATTTATTAATTTCTGATCGGCCCTAGCCATTACAGTAGCATAATTAATATTTCTGTAGTTAATAGATACTGCAAAACGTACTTTTTAGACATTTTAACGTACCTTAATACTATACTATTAAAATTGAATATTTTGGGTGCCGAAAAATTTAATATTGTAGTGATATATGGTTACATGGTCTTCATATATACTACTACAAGAGCTATTACCACTACAATCAATTTAAGTTAGTTATTGAGCACTTGTTAGCGATGGAACGCATACACTCGACAAATTTATTAATTTCTGATCGGCCCTAGCCATTACAGTAACATAATTAATATTTCTGTAGTTAATAGATACTGCAAAACGTACTTTTTAGACATTTTAACGTACCTTAATGCTATACTATTAAAATTAAATATTTTGGGTGCCGAAAAATTTTATATTGTAGTAATATATGGTTACATGGTCTCCATTTATACTACTACAAAAGCTATTTCCACTACAAACAATTTTAAGTTAGTTATTGAGCACTTGTTAGCGATGGAACGCATACACTCAACAAATTTATTGATTTCTGATCGGCCCTAGCCATTACAGTAGCATAATTAATATTTCTGTAGCTAATAGATACTGCAAAACGTGCGTTTCAGACGTTTTAACGTACCTTAATACTATACTATTAAAATTGAATTTTTTGGGTGCAGAAATATTTGATATTGTAGTGATATATGGTTACATGTTCTTCATATATACTACTACAAGAGCTATTACCACTACAATCAATTTTAAGTTAGGTATTGAGCACTTGTTAGCGATGGAACGCATACACTCGACAAATTTATTAATTTCTGATCGGCCCTAGCCATTACAGTAGCATAATTAACATTTCTGTAGTTAATACATACTGCAAAACGTACTTTTTAGACATTTTAACGTACCTTAATGCTATAATATTAAAATTAAATATTTTGGGTGCCGAAAAATTTGATATTGTAGTAATATATGGTTACATGGTCTCCATTTATACTACTACAAAAGCTATTTCCACTACAAACTATTTTAAGTTAGTAATTGAGCACTTGTTAGCGATGGAACGCATACACTCGACAAATTTATTAATTTCTGATCGGCCCTAGCCATTACAGTAACATAATTAATATTTCTGTAGTTAATAGATACTGCAAAACGTACTTTTTAGACATTTTAACGTACCTTAATGCTATACTATTAAAATTAAATATTTTGGGTGCCGAAAAATTTGATTATGTAGTAATATATGGTTACATGGTCTCCATTTATACTACTACAAAAGCTATTTCCACTACAAACAATTTTAAGTTAGTTATTGAGCACTTGTTAGCGATGGAACGCATACACTCAACAAATTTATTAATTTCTGATCGGCCCTAGCCATTACTGTAGCATAATTAATATTTCTGTAGTTAATAGATACTGCAAAACGTACTTTTTAGACATTTTAACGTACCTTAATGCTATACTATTAAAATTAAATATTTTGGGTGCAGAAAAATTTGATATTGTAGTGATATATGGTTACATGGTCTTCATATATACTACTACAAGAGCTATTACCACTACAATCAATGTTAAGTTAGTTATTGAGCACTTGTTAGCGATTGAACGCATACACAAAACAAATTTATTAATTTCTGATCGGCCCTAGCCATTACAGTAGCATAATTAATATTTCTGTAGTTAATAGATACTGCAAAACGTACTTTTTAGACATTTTAACGTACCTTAATACTATACTATTAAAATTGAATATTTTGGGTGCCGAAAAATTTAATATTGTAGTGATATATGGTTACATGGTCTTCATATATACTACTACAAGAGCTATTACCACTACAATCAATTTTAAGTTAGTTATTGAGCACTTGTTAGCGATGGAACGCATACACTCGACAAATTTATTAATTTCTGATAGGCCATAGCCATTACAGTAGCATAATTAATATTTCTGTAGTTAATAGATACTGCAAAACGTACTTTTTAGACATTTTAACGTACCTTAATACTATACTATTAAAATTGAATTTTTTGGGTGCAGAAAAATTTGATATTGTAGTGATATATGGTTACATGGTCTTCATATATACTACTACAAGAGCTATTACCACTACAATCAATTTTAAGTTAGTTATTGAGCACTTGTTAGCGATTGAACGCATACACTCGACAAATTTATTAATTTCTGATCGGCCCTAGCCATTACAGTAGCATAATTAATATTTCTGTAGTTAATAGATACTGCAAAACGTACTTTTTAGACATTTTAACGTACCTTAATACTATACTATTAAAATTGAATATTGTGGGTGCCGAAAAATTTAATATTGTAGTGATATATGGTTACATGGTCTTCATATATACTACTACAAGAGCTATTACCACTACAATCAATTTTAAGTTAGTTATTGAGCACTTGTTAGCGATGGAACGCATACACTCGACAAATTTATTAATTTCTGATCGGCCCTAGCCATTACAGTAACATAATTAATATTTCTGTAGTTAATAGATACTGCAAAACGTACTTTTTAGACATTTTAACGTACCTTAATGCTATACTATTAAAATTAAATATTTTGGGTGCCGAAAAATTTTATATTGTAGTAATATATGGTTACATGGTCTCCATTTATACTACTACAAAAGCTATTTTCACTACAAACAATTTTAAGTTAGTTATTGAGCACTTGTTAGCGATGGAACGCATACACTCAACAAATTTATTAATTTCTGATCGGCCCTAGCCATTACTGTAGCATAATTAATATTTCTGTAGTTAATAGATACTGCAAAACGTACTTTTTAGACATTTTAACGTACCTTAATGCTATACTATTAAAATTAAATATTTTGGGTGCAGAAAAATTTGATATTGTAGTGATATATGGTTACATGGTCTTCATATATACTACTACAAGAGCTATTACCACTACAATCAATGTTAAGTTAGTTATTGAGCACTTGTTAGCGATTGAACGCATACACTCAACAAATTTATTAATTTCTGATCGGCCCTAGCCATTACAGTAGCATAATTAATATTTCTGTAGTTAATAGATACTGCAAAACGTACTTTTTAGACATTTTAACGTACCTTAATACTATACTATTAAAATTGAATATTTTGGGTGCCGAAAAATTTAATATTGTAGTGATATATGGTTACATGGTCTTCATATATACTACTACAAGAGCTATTACCACTACAATCAATTTTAAGTTAGTTATTGAGCACTTGTTAGCGATGGAACGCATACACTCGACAAATTTATTAATTTCTGATCGGCCCTAGCCATTACAGTAGCATAATTAATATTTCTGTAGTTAATAGATACTGCAAAACGTACTTTTTAGACATTTTAACGTACCTTAATACTATACTATTAAAATTGAATTTTTTGGGTGCAGAAAAATTTGATATTATATATGGTTGCATGGTCTCCATATATACTACTACAAGAGCTATTTCCACTACAAACCATTTTAAGTTAGTTATTGAGCACTTGTTAGCGATGGAACGCATACACTCGACAAATTTATTAATTTCTGATCGGCCCTAGCCATTACAGTAGCATAATTAATATTTCTGTAGCTAATAGATACTGCAAAACGTACTTTTTAGACATTTTAACGTACCTTAATGCTATACTATTAAAATTAAATATTTTGGGTGCCGAAAAATTTAATATTGTAGTGATATATGGTTACATGGTCTCCATATATACTACTACAAGAGCTATTACCACTACAATCAATTTTAAGTTAGGTATTGAGCACTTGTTAGCGATGGAACGCATACACTCGACAAATTTATTAATTTCTGATCGGCCCTAGCCATTACAGTAGCATAATTAACATTTCTGTAGTTAATAGATACTGCAAAACGTACTTTTTAGACATTTTAACGTACCTTAATGCTATACTATTAAAATTAAATATTTTGGGTTCCGAAAAATTTTATATTGTAGTAATATATGGTTACATGGTCTCCATTTATACTACTACAAAAGCTATTTCCACTACAAACTATTTTAAGTTAGTAATTGAGCACTTGTTAGCGATGGAACGCATACGCTCGACAAAGTTATTAATTTCTGATCGGCCCTAGCCATTACAGTAACATAATTAATATTTCTGTAGTTAATAGATACTGCAAAACGTACTTTTTAGACATTTTAACGTACCTTAATGCTATACTATTAAAATTAAATATTTTGGGTGCCGAAAAATTTTATATTGTAGTAATATATGGTTACATGGTCTCCATTTATACTACTACAAGAGCTATTTCCACTACAAACCATTTTAAGTTAGTTATTGAGCACTTGTTAGCGATGGAACGCATACACTCGACAAATTTATTAATTTCTGATCGGCCTTAGCTATTACAGTAGCATAATTAATATTTCTGTTGCTAATAGATACTGCAAAACGTGCGTTTCAGACGTTATAACGTACCTTAATACTATACTATTAAAATTGAATTTTTTGGGTGCAGAAAAATTTGATATTGTAGTGATATATGGTTACATGTTCTTCATATATACTACTACAAGAGCTATTACCACTACAATCAATTTTAAGTTAGGTATTGAGCACTTGTTAGCGATGGAACGCATACACTCGACAAATTTATTAATTTCTGATCGGCCCTAGCCATTACAGTAGCATAATTAACATTTCTGTAGTTAATAGATACTGCAAAACGTACTTTTTAGACATTTTAACGTACCTTAATGCTATACTATTAAAATTAAATATTTTGGGTTCCGAAAAATTTTATATTGTAGTAATATATGGTTACATGGTCTCCATTTATACTACTACAAAAGCTATTTCCACTACAAACTATTTTAAGTTAGTAATTGAGCACTTGTTAGCGATGGAACGCATACGCTCGACAAAGTTATTAATTTCTGATCGGCCCTAGCCATTACAGTAACATAATTAATATTTCTGTAGTTAATAGATACTGCAAAACGTACTTTTTAGACATTTTAACGTACCTTAATGCTATACTATTAAAATTAAATATTTTGGGTGCCGAAAAATTTTATATTGTAGTAATATATGGTTACATGGTCTCCATTTATACTACTACAAAAGCTATTTCCACTACAAACAATTTTAAGTTAGTTATTGAGCACTTGTTAGCGATGGAACGCATACACTCAACAAATTTATTAATTTCTGATCGGCCCTAGCCATTACTGTAGCATAATTAATATTTCTGTAGTTAATAGATACTGCAAAACGTACTTTTTAGACATTTTAACGTACCTTAATGCTATACTATTAAAATTAAATATTTTGGGTGCAGAAAAATTTGATATTGTAGTGATATATGGTTACATGGTCTTCATATATACTACTACAAGAGCTATTACCACTACAATCAATTTTAAGTTAGTTATTGAGCACTTGTTAGCGATTGACCGCATACACTCGACAAATTTATTAATTTCTGATCGGCCCTAGCCATTACAGTAGCAGAATTAATATTTCTGTAGTTAATAGATACTGCAAAACGTACTTTTTAGACATTTTAACGTACCTTAATACTATACTATTAAAATTGAATA
The DNA here is from genome assembly GCA_940337035.1 of Agriotes lineatus. Classification (NCBI taxonomy): domain Eukaryota; kingdom Metazoa; phylum Arthropoda; class Insecta; order Coleoptera; family Elateridae; genus Agriotes; species Agriotes lineatus. The sequence continues at coordinate 17,841 of CALNHX010010424.1, forward strand.
TTTTGGGTGCCGAAAAATTTAATATTGTAGTGATATATGGTTACATGGCCTTCATATATACTACTACAAGAGCTATTACCACTACAATCAATTTTAAGTTAGTTATTGAGCACTTGTTAGCGATGGAACGCATACACTCGACAAATTTATTAATTTCTGATCGGCCCTAGCCATTACTGTAGCATAATTAATATTTCTGTAGTTAATAGATACTGCAAAACGTACTTTTTAGACATTTTAACGTAGCTTAATGCTATACTATTAAAATTAAATATTTTGGGTGCCGAAAAATTTTATATTGTAGTAATATATGGTTACATGGTCTCCATTTATACTACTACAAAAGCTATTTCCACTACAAACAATTTTAAGTTAGTTATTGAGCACTTGTTAGCGATGGAACACATACACTCAACAAATTTATTAATTTCTGATCGGCCTTAGCCATTACAGTAGCATAATTAATATTTCTGTTGCTAATAGATACTGCAAAACGTGCGTTTCAGACGTTTTAACGTACCTTAATACTATACTATTAAAATTGAATTTTTTGGGTGCAGAAAAATTTGATATTGTAGTGATATATGGTTACATGTTCTTCATATATACTACTACAAGAGCTATTACCACTACAATCAATTTTAAGTTAGGTATTGAGCACTTGTTAGCGATGGAACGCATACACTCGACAAATTTATTAATTTCTGATCGGCCTTAGCCATTACAGTAGCATAATTAATATTTCTGTTGCTAATAGATACTGCAAAACGTGCGTTTCAGACGTTTTAACGTACCTTAATACTATACTATTAAAATTGAATTTTTTGGGTGCAGAAAAATTTGATATTGTAGTGATATATGGTTACATGTTCTTCATATATACTACTACAAGAGCTATTACCACTACAATCAATTTTAAGTTAGGTATTGAGCACTTGTTAGCGATGGAACGCATACACTCGACAAATTTATTAATTTCTGATCGGCCCTAGCCATTACAGTAGCATAATTAACATTTCTGTAGTTAATAGATACTGCAAAACGTACTTTTTAGACATTTTAACGTACCTTAATGCTATACTATTAAAATTAAATATTTTGGGTGCCGAAAAATTTTATATTGTAGTAATATATGGTTACATGGTCTCCATTTATACTACTACAAAAGCTATTTCCACTACAAACTATTTTAAGTTAGTAATTGAGCACTTGTTAGCGATGGAACGCATACGCTCGACAAAGTTATTAATTTCTGATCGGCCCTAGCCATTACAGTAACATAATTAATATTTCTGTAGTTAATAGATACTGCAAAACGTACTTTTTAGACATTTTAACGTACCTTAATGCTATACTATTAAAATTAAATATTTTGGGTGCCGAAAAATTTTATATTGTAGTAATATATGGTTACATGGTCTCCATTTATACTACTACAAAAGCTATTTCCACTACAAACAATTTTAAGTTAGTTATTGAGCACTTGTTAGCGATGGAACGCATACACTCAACAAATTTATTAATTTCTGATCGGCCCTAGCCATTACTGTAGCATAATTACTATTTCTGTAGTTAATAGATACTGCAAAACGTACTTTTTAGACATTTTAACGTACCTTAATGCTATACTATTAAAATTAAATATTTTGGGTGCAGAAAAATTTGATATTGTTGTGATATATGGTTACATGGTCTTCATATATACTACTACAAGAGCTATTACCACTACAATCAATTTTAAGTTAGTTATTGAGCACTTGTTAGCGATTGACCGCATACACTCGACAAATTTATTAATTTCTGATCGGCCCTAGCCATTACAGTAGCAGAATTAATATTTCTGTAGTTAATAGATACTGCAAAACGTACTTTTTAGACATTTTAACGTACCTTAATACTATACTATTAAAATTGAATATTTTGGGTGCCGAAAAATTTAATATTGTAGTGATATATGGTTACATGGTCTTCATATATACTACTACAAGAGCTATTACCACTACAATCAATTTTAAGTTAGTTATTGAGCACTTGTTAGCGATGGAACGCATACACTCGACAAATTTATTAATTTCTGATCGGCCCTAGCCATTACTGTAGCATAATTAATATTTCTGTAGTTAATAGATACTGCAAAACGTACTTTTTAGACATTTTAACGTACCTTAATGCTATACTATTAAAATTAAATATTTTGGGTGCAGAAAAATTTGATATTGTAGTGATATATGGTTACATGGTCTTCATATATACTACTACAAGAGCTATTACCACTACAATCAATTTTAAGTTAGTAATTGAGCACTTGTTAGCGATGGAACGCATACGCTCGACAAAGTTATTAATTTCTGATCGGCCCTAGCCATTACAGTAACATAATTAATATTTCTGTAGTTAATAGATACTGCAAAACGTACTTTTTAGACATTTTAACGTAGCTTAATGCTATACTATTAAAATTAAATATTTTGGGTGCCGAAAAATTTTATATTGTAGTAATATATGGTTACATGGTCTCCATTTATACTACTACAAAAGCTATTTCCACTACAAACAATTTTAAGTTAGTTATTGAGCACTTGTTAGCGATCGAACGCATACACTCAACAAATTTATTAATTTCTGATCGGCCCTAGCCATTACTGTAGCATAATTAATATTTCTGTAGTTAATAGATACTGCAAAACGTACTTTTTAGACATTTTAACGTACCTTAATGCTATACTATTAAAATTAAATATTTTGGGTGCAGAAAAATTTGATATTGTAGTGATATATGGTTACATGGTCTTCATATATACTACTACAAGAGCTATTACCACTACAATCAATTTTAAGTTAGTTATTGAGCACTTGTTAGCGATTGAACGCATACACTCAACAAATTTATTAATTTCTGATCGGCCCTAGCCATTACAGTAGCATAATTAATATTTCTGTAGTTAATAGATACTGCAAAACGTACTTTTTAGACATTTTAACGTACCTTAATACTATACTATTAAAATTGAATATTTTGGGTGCCGAAAAATTTAATATTGTAGTGATATATGGTTACATGGTCTTCATATATACTACTACAAGAGCTATTACCACTACAATCAATTTTAAGTTAGTTATTGAGCACTTGTTAGCGATGGAACGCATACACTCGACAAATTTATTAATTTCTGATCGGCCCTAGCCATTACAGTAGCATAATTAATATTTCTGTAGTTAATAGATACTGCAAAACGTACTTTTTAGACATTTTAACGTACCTTAATACTATACTATTAAAATTGAATTTTTTGGGTGCAGAAAAATTTGATATTGTACATGGTTGCATGGTCTCCATATATACTACTACAAGAGCTATTTCCACTACAAACCATTTTAAGTTAGTTATTGGGCACTTGTTAGCGATGGAACGCATACACTCGACAAATTTATTAATTTCTGATCGGCCTTAGCCATTTCAGTAGCATAATTAATATTTCTGTAGCTAATAGATACTGCAAAACGTACTTTTTAGACATTTTAACGTACCTTAATGCTATACTATTAAAATTAAATATTTTGGGTGCCGAAAAATTTAATATTGTAGTGATATATGGTTACATGGTCTTCATATATACTACTACAAGAGCTATTACCACTACAATCAATTTTAAGTTAGTTATTGGTCACTTGTTAGCGATTGAACGCATACACTCAACACATTTATTAATTTCTGATCGGCCCTAGCCATTACAGTAGCATAATTAATATTTTTGTGACTAATAGATACTGCAAAACGTACTTTTTAGACATTTTAACGTACCTTAATGCTATACTATTAAAATTAAATATTTTGGGTGCCGAAATATTTAATATTGTAGTGATATATGGTTACATGGTCTTCATATATACTACTACAAGAGCTATTACCACTACAATCAATTTTAAGTTAGTTATTGAGCACTTGTTAGCGATGGAACGCATACACTCGACAAATTTATTAATTTCTGATCGGCCCTAGCCATTACAGTAGCATAATTAATATTTCTGTAGTTAATAGATACTGCAAAACGTACTTTTTAGACATTTTAACGTACCCTAATACTATACTATTAAAATTGAATTTTTTGGGTGCAGAAAAATTTGATATTGTATATGGTTGCATGGTCTCCATATATACTACTACAAGAGCTATTTCCACTACAAACCATTTTAAGTTAGTTATTGAGCACTTGTTAGCGATGGAACGCATACACTCGACAAATTTATTAATTTCTGATCGGCCTTAGCCATTACAGTAGCATAATTAATATTTCTGTTGCTAATAGATACTGCAAAACGTGCGTTTCAGACGTTTTAACGTACCTTAATACTATACTATTAAAATTGAATTTTTTGGGTGCAGAAAAATTTGATATTGTAGTGATATATGGTTACATGTTCTTCATATATACTACTACAAGAGCTATTACCACTACAATCAATTTTAAGTTAGGTATTGAGCACTTGTTAGCGATGGAACGCATACACTCGACAAATTTATTAATTTCTGATCGGCCCTAGCCATTACAGTAGCATAATTAACATTTCTGTAGTTAATAGATACTGCAAAACGTACTTTTTAGACATTTTAACGTACCTTAATGCTATACTATTAAAATTAAATATTTTGGGTTCCGAAAAATTTTATATTGTAGTAATATATGGTTACATGGTCTCCATTTATACTACTACAAAAGCTATTTCCACTACAAACTATTTTAAGTTAGTAATTGAGCACTTGTTAGCGATGGAACGCATACGCTCGACAAAGTTATTAATTTCTGATCGGCCCTAGCCATTACAGTAACATAATTAATATTTCTGTAGTTAATAGATACTGCAAAACGTACTTTTTAGACATTTTAACGTACCTTAATGCTATACTATTAAAATTAAATATTTTGGGTGCCGAAAAATTTTATATTGTAGTAATATATGGTTACATGGTCTCCATTTATACTACTACAAAAGCTATTTCCACTACAAACAATTTTAAGTTAGTTATTGAGCACTTGTTAGCGATGGAACGCATACACTCAACAAATTTATTAATTTCAGATCGGCCCTAGCCATTACTGTAGCATAATTAATATTTCTGTAGTTAATAGATACTGCAAAACGTACTTTTTAGACATTTTAACGTACCTTAATGCTATACTATTAAAATTAAATATTTTGGGTGCAGAAAAATTTGATATTGTAGTGATATATGGTTACATGGTCTTCATATATACTACTACAAGAGCTATTACCACTACAATCAATTTTAAGTTAGTTATTGAGCACTTGTTAGCGATTGAACGCATACACTCGACAAATTTATTAATTTCTGATCGGCCCTAGCCATTACAGTAGCATAATTAATATTTCTGTAGTTAATAGATACTGAAAAACGTACTTTTTAGACATTTTAACGTACCTTAATACTATACTATTAAAATTTAATTTTTTGGGTGCAGAAAAATTTGATATTGTAGTGATATATGGTTACATGTTCTTCATATATACTACTACAAGAGCTATTACCACTACAATCAATTTTAAGTTAGGTATTGAGCAGTTGTTAGCGATGGAACGCATACACTCGACAAATTTATTAATTTCTGATCGGCCCTAGCCATTACAGTAGCATAATTAACATTTCTGTAGTTAATAGATACTGCAAAACGTACTTTTTAGACATTTTAACGTACCTTAATGCTATACTATTAAAATTAAATATTTTGGGTTCCGAAAAATTTTATATTGTAGTAATATATGGTTACATGGTCTCCATTTATACTACTACAAAAGCTATTTCCACTACAAACTATTTTAAGTTAGTAATTAAGCACTTGTTAGCGATGGAACGCATACGCTCGACAAAGTTATTAATTTCTGATCTGCCCTAGCCATTACAGTAACATAATTAATATTTCTGTAGTTAATAGATACTGCAAAACGTACTTTTTAGACATTTTAACGTACCTTAATGCTATACTATTAAAATTAAATATTTTGGGTGCCGAAAAATTTTATATTGTAGTAATATATGGTTACATGGTCTCCAGTTATACTACTACAAAAGCTATTTCCACTACAAACAATTTTAAGTTAGTTATTGAGCACTTGTTAGCGATGGAACGCATACACTCAACAAATTTATTAATTTCTGATCGGCCCTAGCCATTACAGTAGCATAATTATTATTTCTGTAGTTAATAGATACTGCAAAACGTACTTTTTAGACATTTTAACGTACCTTAATGCTATACTATTAAAATTAAATATTTTGGGTGCAGAAAAATTTGATATTGTAGTGATATATGGTTACATGGTCTTCATATATACTACTACAAGAGCTATTACCACTACAATCAATTTTAAGTTAGTTATTGAGCACTTGTTAGCGATTGAACGCATACAGTCGACAAATTTATTAATTTCTGATCGGCCCTAGCCATTACAGTAGCATAATTAATATTTCTGTAGTTAATAGATACTGCAAAACGTACTTTTTAGACATTTTAACGTACCTTAATACAATACTATTAAAATTGAATATTTTGGGTGCCGAAAAATTTAATATTGTAGTGATATATGGTTACATGGTCTTCATATATACTACTACAAGAGCTATTACCACTACAATCAATTTTAAGTTAGTTATTGAGCACTTGTTAGCGATGGAACGCATACACTCGACAAACTTATTAATTTCTGATCGGCCCTAGCCATTACAGTAACATAATTAATATTTCTGTAGTTAATAGATACTGCAAAACGTACTTTTTAGACATTTTAACGTACCTTAATACTATACTATTAAAATTGAATTTTTTGGGTGCAGAAAAATTTGATATTGTATATGGTTGCATGGTCTCCATATATACTACTACAAGAGCTATTTCCACTACAAACCATTTTAAGTTAGTTATTGAGCACTTGTTAGCGATGGAACGCATACACTCGACAAATTTATTAATTTCTGATCGGCCTTAGCCATTACAGTAGCATAATTAATATTTCTGTTGCTAATAGATACTGCAAAACGTGCGTTTCAGACGTTTTAACGTACCTTAATACTATACTATTAAAATTGAATTTTTTGGGTGCAGAAAAATTTGATATTGTAGTGATATATGGTTACATGTTCTTCATATATACTACTACAAGAGCTATTACCACTACAATCAATTTTAAGTTAGGTATTGAGCACTTGTTAGCGATGGAACGCATACACTCGACAAATTTATTAATTTCTGATCGGCCCTAGCCATTACAGTAGCATAATTAACATTTCTGTAGTTAATAGATACTGCAAAACGTACTTTTTAGACATTTTAACGTACCTTAATGCTATACTATTAAAATTAAATATTTTGGGTTCCGAAAAATTTTATATTGTAGTAATATATGGTTACATGGTCTCCATTTATACTACTACAAAAGCTATTTCCACTACAAACAATTTTAAGTTAGTTATTGAGCACTTGTTAGCGATGGAACGCATACACTCAACAAATTTATTAATTTCTGATCGGCCCTAGCCATTACTGTAGCATAATTAATATTTCTGTAGTTAATAGATACTGCAAAACGTACTTTTTAGACATTTTAACGTACCTTAATGCTATACTATTAAAATTAAATATTTTGGGTGCAGAAAAATTTGATATTGTAGTGATATATGGTTACATGGTCTTCATATATACTACTACAAGAGCTATTACCACTACAATCAATTTTAAGTTAGTTATTGAGCACTTGTTAGCGATTGAACGCATACACTCGACAAATTTATTAATTTCTGATCGGCCCTAGCCATTACAGTAGCATAATTAATATTTCTGTAGTTAATAGATACTGCAAAACGTACTTTTTAGACATTTTAACGTACCTTAATACTATACTATTAAAATTGAATATTTTGGGTGCCGAAAAATTTAATGTTGTAGTGAAATATGGTTACATGGTCTTCATATATACTACTACAAGAGCTATTACCACTACAATCAATTTTAAGTTAGTTATTGAGCACTTGTTAGCGATGGAACGCATACACTCGACAAACTTATTAATTTTTGATCGGCCCTAGCCATTACAGTAACATAATTAATATTTCTGTAGTTAATAGATACTGCAAAACGTACTTTTTAGACATTTTAACGTACCTTAATGCTATACTATTAAAATTAAATATTTTGGGTGCCGAAAAATTTTATATTCTAGTAATATATGGTTACATGGTCTCCATTTATACTACTACAAAAGCTATTTCCACTACAAACAATTTTAAGTTAGTTATTGAGCACTTGTTATCGATGGAACGCATACACTCAACAAATTTATTAATTTCTGATCGGCCCTAGCCATTACAGAAGCATAATTAATATTTCTGTAGCTAATAGATACTGCAAAACGTGCGTTTCAGACGTTTTAACGTACCTTAATACTATACTATTAAAATTGAATTTTTTGGGTGCAGAAAAATTTGATATTGTAGTGATATATGGTTACATGTTCTTCATATATACTACTACAACAGCTATTACCACTACAATCAATTTTAAGTTAGGTATTGAGCACTTGTTAGCGATGGAACGCATACACTCGACAAATTTATTAGTTTCTGATCGGCCCTAGCCATTACAGTAGCATAATTAACATTTCTGTAGTTAATAAATACTGCAAAACGTACTTTTTAGACATTTTAACGTACCTTAATGCTATACTATTAAAATTAAATATTTTGGGTGCCGAAAAATTTGATATTGTAGTAATATATGGTTACATGGTCTCCATTTATACTACTACAAAAGCTATTTCCACTACAAACTATTTTAAGTTAGTAATTGAGCACTTGTTAGCGATGGAACGCATACGCTCGACAAAGTTATTAATTTCTGAGCGGCCCTAGCCATTACAGTAACATAATTAATATTTCTGTAGTTAATAGATACTGCAAAACGTACTTTTTAGACATTTTAACGTACCTTAATGCTATACTATTAAAATTAAATATTTTGGGTGCCGAAAAATTTTATATTGTAGTAATATATGGTTACACGGTCTCCATTTATACTACTACCAAAGCTATTTCCACTACAAACAATTTTAAGTTAGTTATTGAGCACTTGTTAGCGATGGAACGCATACACTCAACAAATTTATTAATTTCTGATCGGCTCTAGCCATTACTGTAGCATAATTAATATTTCTGTAGTTAATAGATACTGCAAAACGTACTTTTTAGACATTTTAACGTACCTTAATGCTATACTATTAAAATTAAATATTTTGGGTGCAGAAAAATTTGATATTGTAGTGATATATGGTTACATGGTCTTCATATATACTACTACAAGAGCTATTACCACTACAATCAATGTTAAGTTAGTTATTGAGCACTTGTTAGCGATTGAACGCATACACTCAACAAATTTATTAATTTCTGATCGGCCCTAGCCATTACAGTAGCATAATTAATATTTCTGTAGTTAATAGATACTGCAAAACGTACTTTTTAGACATTTTAACGTACCTTAATACTATACTATTAAAATTGAATATTTTGGGTGCCGAAAAATTTAATATTGTAGTGATATATGGTTACATGGTCTTCATATATACTACTACAAGAGCTATTACCACTACAATCAATTTTAAGTTAGTTATTGAGCACTTGTTAGCGATGGAACGCATACACTCGACAAATTTATTAATTTCTGATCGGCCCTAGCCATTACAGTAGCATAATTAATATTTCTGTAGTTAATAGATACTGCAAAACGTACTTTTTAGACATTTTAACGTACCTTAATGCTATACTATTAAAATTAAATATTTTGGGTGCAGAAAAATTTGATATTGTAGTGATATATGGTTACATGGTCTTCATATATACTACTACAAGATCTATTACCACTACAATCAATGTTAAGTTAGTTATTGAGCACTTATTAGCGATTGAACGCATACACTCAACAAATTTATTAATTTCTGATCGGCCCTAGCCATTACAGTAGCATAATTAATATTTCTGTAGTTAATAGATACTGCAAAACGTCCTTTTTAGACATTTTAACGTACCTTAATACTATACTATTAAAATTGAATATTTTGGGTGCCGAAAAATTTAATATTGTAGTGATATATGGTTACATGGTCTTCTTATATACTACTACAAGAGCTATTACCACTACAATCAATTTTAAGTTAGTTATTGAGCACTTGTTAGCGATTGAACGCATACACTCAACAAATTTATTAATTTCTGATCGGCCCTAGCCATTACAGTAGCATAATTAATATTTCTGTAGTTAATAGATACTGCAAAACGTCCTTTTTAGACATTTTAACGTACCTTAATACTATACTATTAAAATTGAATATTTTGGGTGCCGAAAAATTTAATATTGTAGTGATATATGGTTACATGGTCTTCATATATACTACTACAAGAGCTATTACCACTACAATCAATTTTAAGTTAGTTATTGAACACTTGTAAGCGATGGAACGCATACACTCGACAAATTTATTAATTTCTGATCGGCCCTAGCCATTACAGTAGCATAATTAATATTTCTGTAGTTAATAGATACTGCAAAACGTCCTTTTTAGACATTTTAACGTACCTTAATACTATACTATTAAAATTGAATATTTTGGGTGCCGACAAATTTAATATTGTAGTGATATATGGTTACATGGTCTTCATATATACTACTACAAGAGCTATTACCACTACAATCAATTTTAAGTTAGTTATTGAGCACTTGTTAGCGATGGAACGCATACACTCGACAAATTTATTAATTTCTGATCGGCCCTAGCCATTACAGTAGCATAATTAATATTTCTGTAGTTAATAGATACTGCAAAACGTACTTTTTAGACATTTTAACGTACCTTAATACTATACTATTAAAATTGAATTTTTTGGGTGCAGAAAAATTTGATATTGTATATGGTTGCATGGTCTTCATATATACTACTACAAGAGCTATTACCACTACAATCAATGTTAAGTTAGTTATTGAGCACTTGTTAGCGATTGAACGCATACACTCAACAAATTTATTAATTTCTGATCGGCCCTAGCCATTACAGTAGCATAATTAATATTTCTGTAGTTAATAGATACTGCAAAACGTCCTTTTTAGACATTTTAACGTACCTTAATACTATACTATTAAAATTGAATATTTTGGGTGCCGAAAAATTTAATATTGTAGTGATATATGGTTACATGGTCTTCATATATACTACTACAAGAGCTATTACCACTACAATCAATTTTAAGTTAGTTATTGAGCACTTGTTAGCGATTGAACGCATACACTCAACAAATTTATTAATTTCTGATCGGCCCTAGCCATTACAGTAGCATAATTAATATTTCTGTAGTTAATAGATACTGCAAAACGTCCTTTTTAGACTTTTTAACGTACCTTAATACTATACTATTAAAATTGAATATTTTGGGTGCCGAAAAATTTAATATTGTAGTGATATATGGTTACATGGTCTTCATATATACTACTACAAGAGCTATTACCACTACAATCAATTTTAAGTTAGTTATTGAGCACTTGTTAGCGATGGAACGCATACACTCGACAAATTTATTAATTTCTGATCGGCCCTAGCCATTACAGTAGCATAATTAATATTTCTGTAGTTAATAGATACTGCAAAACGTCCTTTTTAGACATTTTAACGTACCTTAATACTATACTATTAAAATTGAATATTTTGGGTGCCGAAAAATTTAATATTGTAGTGATATATGGTTACATGGTCTTCATATATACTACTACAAGAGCTATTACCACTACAATCAATTTTAAGTTAGTTATTGAGCACTTGTTAGCGATGGAACGCATACACTCGACAAATTTATTAATTTCTGATCGGCCCTAGCCATTACAGTAGCATAATTAATATTTCTGTAGTTAATAGATACTGCAAAACGTCCTTTTTAGACATTTTAACGTACCTTAATACTATACTATTAAAATTGAATATTTTGGGTGCCGAAAAATTTAATATTGTAGTGATATATGGTTACATGGTCTTCATATATACTACTACAAGAGCTATTACCACTACAATCAATTTTAAGTTAGTTATTGAGCACTTGTTAGCGATGGAACGCATACACTCGACAAATTTATTAATTTCTGATCGGCCCTAGCCATTACAGTAGCATAATTAATATTTCTGTAGTTAATAGATACTGCAAAACGTCCTTTTTAGACATTTTAACGTACCTTAATACTATACTATTAAAATTGAATATTTTGGGTGCCGAAAAATTTAATATTGTAGTGATATATGGTTACATGGTCTTCATATATACTACTACAAGAGCTATTACCACTACAATCAATTTTAAGTTAGTTATTGAGCACTTGTTAGCGATGGAACGCATACACTCGACAAATTTATTAATTTCTGATCGGCCCTAGCCATTACAGTAGCATAATTAATATTTCTGTAGTTAATAGATACTGCAAAACGTCCTTTTTAGACATTTTAACGTACCTTAATACTATACTATTAAAATTGAATATTTTGGGTGCCGAAAAATTTAATATTGTAGTGATATATGGTTACATGGTCTTCATATATACTACTACAAGAGCTATTTCCACTACAAACCATTTTAAGTTAGTTATTGAGCACTTGTTAGCGATGGAACGCATACACTCGACAAATTTATTAATTTCTGATCGGCCTTAGCCATTACAGTAGCATAATTAATATTTCTGTAGCTAATAGATACTGCAAAACGTACTTTTTAGACATTTTAACGTACCTTAATGCTATACCATTAAAATTAAATATTTTGGGTGCCGAAAAATTTAATATTGTAGTGATATATGGTTACATGGTCTCCATATATACTACTACAAGAGCTATTACCACTACAATCAATTTTAAGTTAGTTATTGAGCACTTGTTAGCGATGGAACGCATACACTCAACAAATTTATTAATTTCTGATCGGCCCTAGCCATTACAGTAGCATAATTAATATTTCTGTAGGTAATAGATACTGCAAAACGTACTTTTTAGACATTTTAACGTACCTTAATGCTATACTATTAAAATTAAATATTTTGGGTGCAGAAAAATTTGATATTGTGGTGATATATGGTTACATGGTCTTCATATATACTACTACAAGAGCTATTACCACTACAATCAATGTTAAGTTAGTTATTGAGCACTTGTTAGCGATTGAACGCATACACTCAACAAATTTATTAATTTCTGATCGGCCCTAGCCATTACAGTAGCATAATTAATATTTCTGTAGCTAATAGATACTGCAAAACGTACTTTTTAGACATTTTAACGTACCTTAATGCTATACTATTAAAATTAAATATTTTGGGTGCCGAAAAATTTAATATTGTAGTGATATATGGTTACATGGTCTCCATATATACTACTACAAGAGCTATTACCACTACAATCAATTTTAAGTTAGTTATTGAGCACTTGTTAGCGATGGAACGCATACACTCAACAAATTTATTAATTTCTGATAGGCCCTAGCCATTACAGTAGCATAATTAATATTTCTGTAGTTAATAGATACTGCAAAACGTACTTTTTAGACATTTTAACGTACCTTAATGCTATACTATTAAAATTAAATATTTTGGGTGCAGAAAAATTTGATATTGTAGTGATATATGGTTACATGGTCTTCATATATACTACTACAAGAGCTATTACCACTACAATCAATGTTAAGTTAGTTATTGAGCACTTGTTAGCGATTGAACGCATACACTCAACAAATTTATTAATTTCTGATCGGCCCTAGCCATTACAGTAGCATAATTAATATTTCTGTAGTTAATAGATACTGCAAAACGTCCTTTTTAGACATTTTAACGTACCTTAATACTATACTATTAAAATTGAATATTTTGGGTGCCGAAAAATTTAATATTGTAGTGATATATGGTTACATGGTCTTCATATATACTACTACAAGAGCTATTACCACTACAATCAATTTTAAGTTAGTTATTGAGCACTTGTTAGCGATGGAACGCATACACTCGACAAATTTATTAATTTCTGATCGGCCCTAGCCATTACAGTAGCATAATTAATATTTCTGTAGTTAATAGATACTGCAAAACGTACTTTTTAGACATTTTAACGTACCTTAATACTATACTATTAAAATTGAATTTTTTGGGTGCAGAAAAATTTGATATTGTATATGGTTGCATGGTCTCCATATATACTACTACAAGAGCTATTTCCACTACAAACCATTTTAAGTTAGTTATTGAGCACTTGTTAGCGATGGAACGCATACACTCGACAAATTTATTAATTTCTGATCGGCCTTAGCCATTACAGTAGCATAATTAATATTTCTGTAGCTAATAGATACTGCAAAACGTACTTTTTAGACATTTTAACGTACCTTAATGCTATACTATTAAAATTAAATATTTTGGGTGCCGAAAAATTTAATATTGTAGTGATATATGGTTACATGGTCTCCATATATACTACTACAAGAGCTATTACCACTACAATCAATTTTAAGTTAGTTATTGAGCACTTGTTAGCGATGGAACGCATACACTCAACAAATTTATTAATTTCTGATCGGCCCTAGCCATTACAGTAGCATAATTAATATTTCTGTAGTTAATAGATACTGCAAAACGTACTTTTTAGACATTTTAACGTACCTTAATGCTATACTATTAAAATTAAATATTTTGGGTGCAGAAAAATTTGATATTGTAGTGATATATGGTTACATGGTCTCCATATATACTACTACAAGAGCTATTACCACTACAATCAATTTTAAGTTAGTTATTGAGCACTTGTTAGCGATGGAACGCATACACTCGACAAATTTATTAATTTCTGATCGGCCCTAGCCATTACAGTAGCATAATTAATATTTCTGTAGTTAATAGATACTGCAAAACGTACTTTTTAGACATTTTAACGTACCTTAATACTATACTATTAAAATTGAATTTTTTGGGTGCAGAAAAATTTGATATTGTATATGGTTGCATGGTCTCCATATATACTACTACAAGAGCTATTTCCACTACAAACCATTTTAAGTTAGTTATTGAGCACTTGTTAGCGATGGAACGCATACACTCGACAAATTTATTAATTTCTGATCGGCCTTAACCATTACAGTAGCATAATTAATATTTCTGTAGCTAATAGATACTGCAAAACGTGCGTTTCAGACGTTTTAACGTACCTTAATACTATACTATTAAAATTGAATTTTTTGGGTGCAGAAAAATTTGATATTGTAGTGATATATGGTTACATGTTCTTCATATATACTACTACAAGAGCTATTACCACTACAATCAATTTTAAGTTAGGTATTGAGCACTTGTTAGCGATGGAACGCATACACTCGACAAATTTATTAATTTCTGATCGGCCCTAGCCATTACAGTAGCATAATTAACATTTCTGTAGTTAATAGATACTGCAAAACGTACTTTTTAGACATTTTAACGTACCTTAATGCTATACTATTAAAATTAAATATTTTGGGTGCAGAAAAATATGATATTGTAGTGATATATGGTTACATGGTCTTCATATATACTACTACAAGAGCTATTACAACTACAATCAATTTTAAGTTAGTTATTGAGCACTTGTTAGCGATTGAACGCATACACTCAACAAATTTATTAATTTCTGATCGGCCCTAGCCATTACAGTAGCATAATTAATATTTCTGTAGTTAATAGATACTGCAAAACGTACTTTTTAGATATTTTAACGTACCTTAATACTATACTATTAAAATTGAATATTTTGGGTGCCGAAAAATTTAATATTGTAGTGATATATGGTTACATGGTCTTCATATATACTACTACAAGAGCTATTACCACTACAATCAATTTTAAGTTAGTTATTGAGCACTTGTTAGCGATGGAACGCATACACTCGACAAATTTATAAATTTCTGATCGGCCCTAGCCATTACAGTAGCATAATTAATATTTCTGTAGTTAATAAATACTGCAAAACGTACTTTTTAGACATTTTAACGTACCTTAATACTATACTATTAAAATTGAATTTTTTGGGTGCAGAAAAATTTGATATTGTATATGGTTGCATGGTCTCCATATATACTACTACAAGAGCTATTTCCACTACAAACCATTTTAAGTTAGTTATTGAGCACTTGTTAGCGATGGAACGCATACACTCGACAAATTTATTAATTTCTGATCGGCCTTAGCCATTACAGTAGCATAATTAATATTTCTGTAGCAAATAGATACTGCAAAACGTGCGTTTCAGACGTTTTAACGTACCTTAATACTATACTATTAAAATTGAATTTTTTGGGTGCAGAAAAATTTGATATTGTAGTGATATATGGTTACATGTTCTTCATATATACTACTACAAGAGCTATTACCACTACAATCAATTTTAAGTTAGGTATTGAGCACTTGTTAGCGATGGAACGCATACACTCGACAAATTTATTAATTTCTGATCGGCCCTAGCCATTACAGTAGCATAATTAACATTTCTGTAGTTAATAGATACTGCAAAACGTACTTTTTAGACATTTTAACGTACCTTAATGCTATACTATTAAAATTAAATATTTTGGGTGCCGAAAAATTTAATATTGTAGTGATATATGGTTACATGTTCTCCATATATACTACTACAAGAGCTATTACCACTACAATCAATTTTAAGTTAGTTATTGAGCACTTGTTAGCGATGGAACGCATACACTCGACAAATTGATTAATTTCTGATCGGCCCTAGCCATTACAGTAGCATAATTAATATTTCTGTGGCTAATAGATACTGCAAAACGTACTTTTTAGACATTTTAACGTACCTTAATGCTATACTATTAAAATTAAATATTTTGGGTGCCGAAAAATTTAATATTGTAGTGATATATGGTTACATGGTCTTCATATATACTACTACAAGAGCTATTACCACTACAATCAATTTTAAGTTAGTTATTGAGCACTTGTTAGCGATTGAACGCATACACTCAACAAATTTATTAATTTCTGATCGGCCCTAGCCATTACAGTAGTATAATTAATATTTCTGTGGCTAATAGATACTGCAAAACGTACTTTTTAGACATTTCAACGTACCTTAATGCTATACTATTAAAATTAAATATTTTGGGTGCCGAAAAATTTAATATTGTAGTGATATATGGTTACATGGTCTTCATATATACTACTACAAGAGCTATTACCACTACAATCAATTTTAAGTTAGTTATTGAGCACTTGTTAGCGATGGAACGCATACACTCGACAAATTTATTAATTTCTGATCGGCCCTAGCCATTACAGTAGCATAATTAATATTTCTGTAGTTAATAGATACTGCAAAACGTACTTTTTAGACATTTTAACGTACCTTAATACTATACTATTAAAATTGAATTTTTTGGGTGCAGAAAAATTTGATATTGTATATGGTTGCATGGTCTTCATATATACTACTACAAGAGCTATTACCACTACAATCAATGTTAAGTTAGTTATTGAGCACTTGTTAGCGATTGAACGCATACACTCAACAAATTTATTAATTTCTGATCGGCCCTAGCCATTACAGTAGCATAATTAATATTTCTGTAGTTAATAGATACTGCAAAACGTCCTTTTTAGACATTTTAACGTACCTTAATACTATACTATTAAAATTGAATATTTTGGGTGCCGAAAAATTTAATATTGTAGTGATATATGGTTACATGGTCTTCATATATACTACTACAAGAGCTATTACCACTACAATCAATTTTAAGTTAGTTATTGAGCACTTGTTAGCGATTGAACGCATACACTCAACAAATTTATTAATTTCTGATCGGCCCTAGCCATTACAGTAGCATAATTAATATTTCTGTAGTTAATAGATACTGCAAAACGTCCTTTTTAGACTTTTTAACGTACCTTAATACTATACTATTAAAATTGAATATTTTGGGTGCCGAAAAATTTAATATTGTAGTGATATATGGTTACATGGTCTTCATATATACTACTACAAGAGCTATTACCACTACAATCAATTTTAAGTTAGTTATTGAGCACTTGTTAGCGATGGAACGCATACACTCGACAAATTTATTAATTTCTGATCGGCCCTAGCCATTACAGTAGCATAATTAATATTTCTGTAGTTAATAGATACTGCAAAACGTCCTTTTTAGACATTTTAACGTACCTTAATACTATACTATTAAAATTGAATATTTTGGGTGCCGAAAAATTTAATATTGTAGTGATATATGGTTACATGGTCTTCATATATACTACTACAAGAGCTATTACCACTACAATCAATTTTAAGTTAGTTATTGAGCACTTGTTAGCGATGGAACGCATACACTCGACAAATTTATTAATTTCTGATCGGCCCTAGCCATTACAGTAGCATAATTAATATTTCTGTAGTTAATAGATACTGCAAAACGTCCTTTTTAGACATTTTAACGTACCTTAATACTATACTATTAAAATTGAATATTTTGGGTGCCGAAAAATTTAATATTGTAGTGATATATGGTTACATGGTCTTCATATATACTACTACAAGAGCTATTACCACTACAATCAATTTTAAGTTAGTTATTGAGCACTTGTTAGCGATGGAACGCATACACTCGACAAATTTATTAATTTCTGATCGGCCCTAGCCATTACAGTAGCATAATTAATATTTCTGTAGTTAATAGATACTGCAAAACGTCCTTTTTAGACATTTTAACGTACCTTAATACTATACTATTAAAATTGAATATTTTGGGTGCCGAAAAATTTAATATTGTAGTGATATATGGTTACATGGTCTTCATATATACTACTACAAGAGCTATTACCACTACAATCAATTTTAAGTTAGTTATTGAGCACTTGTTAGCGATGGAACGCATACACTCGACAAATTTATTAATTTCTGATCGGCCCTAGCCATTACAGTAGCATAATTAATATTTCTGTAGTTAATAGATACTGCAAAACGTCCTTTTTAGACATTTTAACGTACCTTAATACTATACTATTAAAATTGAATATTTTGGGTGCCGAAAAATTTAATATTGTAGTGATATATGGTTACATGGTCTTCATATATACTACTACAAGAGCTATTTCCACTACAAACCATTTTAAGTTAGTTATTGAGCACTTGTTAGCGATGGAACGCATACACTCGACAAATTTATTAATTTCTGATCGGCCTTAGCCATTACAGTAGCATAATTAATATTTCTGTAGCTAATAGATACTGCAAAACGTACTTTTTAGACATTTTAACGTACCTTAATGCTATACCATTAAAATTAAATATTTTGGGTGCCGAAAAATTTAATATTGTAGTGATATATGGTTACATGGTCTCCATATATACTACTACAAGAGCTATTACCACTACAATCAATTTTAAGTTAGTTATTGAGCACTTGTTAGCGATGGAACGCATACACTCAACAAATTTATTAATTTCTGATCGGCCCTAGCCATTACAGTAGCATAATTAATATTTCTGTAGGTAATAGATACTGCAAAACGTACTTTTTAGACATTTTAACGTACCTTAATGCTATACTATTAAAATTAAATATTTTGGGTGCAGAAAAATTTGATATTGTAGTGATATATGGTTACATGGTCTTCATATATACTACTACAAGAGCTATTACCACTACAATCAATGTTAAGTTAGTTATTGAGCACTTGTTAGCGATTGAACGCATACACTCAACAAATTTATTAATTTCTGATCGGCCCTAGCCATTACAGTAGCATAATTAATATTTCTGTAGCTAATAGATACTGCAAAACGTACTTTTTAGACATTTTAACGTACCTTAATGCTATACTATTAAAATTAAATATTTTGGTTGCCGAAAAATTTAATATTGTAGTGATATATGGTTACATGGTTTCCATATATACTACTACAAGAGCTATTACCACTACAATCAATTTTAAGTTAGTTATTGAGCACTTGTTAGCGATGGAACGCATACACTCAACAAATTTATTAATTTCTGATAGGCCCTAGCCATTACAGTAGCATAATTAATATTTCTGTAGTTAATAGATACTGCAAAACGTACTTTTTAGACATTTTAACGTACCTTAATGCTATACTATTAAAATTAAATATTTTGGGTGCAGAAAAATTTGATATTGTAGTGATATATGGTTACATGGTCTTCATATATACTACTACAAGAGCTATTACCACTACAATCAATGTTAAGTTAGTTATTGAGCACTTGTTAGCGATTGAACGCATACACTCAACAAATTTATTAATTTCTGATCGGCCCTAGCCATTACAGTAGCATAATTAATATTTCTGTAGTTAATAGATACTGCAAAACGTCCTTTTTAGACATTTTAACGTACCTTAATACTATACTATTAAAATTGAATATTTTGGGTGCCGAAAAATTTAATATTGTAGTGATATATGGTTACATGGTCTTCATATATACTACTACAAGAGCTATTACCACTACAATCAATTTTAAGTTAGTTATTGAGCACTTGTTAGCGATGGAACGCATACACTCGACAAATTTATTAATTTCTGATCGGCCCTAGCCATTACAGTAGCATAATTAATATTTCTGTAGTTAATAGATACTGCAAAACGTACTTTTTAGACATTTTAACGTACCTTAATACTATACTATTAAAATTGAATTTTTTGGGTGCAGAAAAATTTGATATTGTATATGGTTGCATGGTCTCCATATATACTACTACAAGAGCTATTTCCACTACAAACCATTTTAAGTTAGTTATTGAGCACTTGTTAGCGATGGAACGCATACACTCGACAAATTTATTAATTTCTGATCGGCCTTAGCCATTACAGTAGCATAATTAATATTTCTGTAGCTAATAGATACTGCAAAACGTACTTTTTAGACATTTTAACGTACCTTAATGCTATACTATTAAAATTAAATATTTTGGGTGCCGAAAAATTTAATATTGTAGTGATATATGGTTACATGGTCTCCATATATACTACTACAAGAGCTATTACCACTACAATCAATTTTAAGTTAGTTATTGAGCACTTGTTAGCGATGGAACGCATACACTCAACAAATTTATTAATTTCTGATCGGCCCTAGCCATTACAGTAGCATAATTAATATTTCTGTAGTTAATAGATACTGCAAAACGTACTTTTTAGACATTTTAACGTACCTTAATGCTATACTATTAAAATTAAATATTTTGGGTGCAGAAAAATTTGATATTGTAGTGATATATGGTTACATGGTCTCCATATATACTACTACAAGAGCTATTACCACTACAATCAATTTTAAGTTAGTTATTGAGCACTTGTTAGCGATGGAACGCATACACTCGACAAATTTATTAATTTCTGATCGGCCCTAGCCATTACAGTAGCATAATTAATATTTCTGTAGTTAATAGATACTGCAAAACGTACTTTTTAGACATTTTAACGTACCTTAATACTATACTATTAAAATTGAATTTTTTGGGTGCAGAAAAATTTGATATTGTATATGGTTGCATGGTCTCCATATATACTACTACAAGAGCTATTTCCACTACAAACCATTTTAAGTTAGTTATTGAGCACTTGTTAGCGATGGAACGCATACACTCGACAAATTTATTAATTTCTGATCGGCCTTAACCATTACAGTAGCATAATTAATATTTCTGTAGCTAATAGATACTGCAAAACGTGCGTTTCAGACGTTTTAACGTACCTTAATACTATACTATTAAAATTGAATTTTTTGGGTGCAGAAAAATTTGATATTGTAGTGATATATGGTTACATGTTCTTCATATATACTACTACAAGAGCTATTACCACTACAATCAATTTTAAGTTAGGTATTGAGCACTTGTTAGCGATGGAACGCATACACTCGACAAATTTATTAATTTCTGATCGGCCCTAGCCATTACAGTAGCATAATTAACATTTCTGTAGTTAATAGATACTGCAAAACGTACTTTTTAGACATTTTAACGTACCTTAATGCTATACTATTAAAATTAAATATTTTGGGTGCAGAAAAATATGATATTGTAGTGATATATGGTTACATGGTCTTCATATATACTACTACAAGAGCTATTACAACTACAATCAATTTTAAGTTAGTTATTGAGCACTTGTTAGCGATTGAACGCATACACTCAACAAATTTATTAATTTCTGATCGGCCCTAGCCATTACAGTAGCATAATTAATATTTCTGTAGTTAATAGATACTGCAAAACGTACTTTTTAGATATTTTAACGTACCTTAATACTATACTATTAAAATTGAATATTTTGGGTGCCGAAAAATTTAATATTGTAGTGATATATGGTTACATGGTCTTCATATATACTACTACAAGAGCTATTACCACTACAATCAATTTTAAGTTAGTTATTGAGCACTTGTTAGCGATGGAACGCATACACTCGACAAATTTATAAATTTC
>CALNHX010010425.1:0-40396 GCA_940337035.1 Agriotes lineatus
TAAAATCCCATTGACACAAAATCTAGTGGGATAAGCTTGCCTGGTTAATAAAGCACGCTAGAATAAACGAAACATTGTTCTATGACGTGACGGAACGAGTTTGACTAAAGCACCTCTATAATACGAGCATGCTTGTCAGCCATATTGAATCACATCACAAAAGCGGCAAATTCAAAAAATTAGTTACTTTTCAGAAAATGAAGATAAGTTAATGTCTATACGTTTAATAGTACTAATTCGAGGCTGAACAATCGGTCATGCTCGATGATTTTGAAATCTGAAAAACAGAAAAGACCGTAAATAGTTCATTCAAAAATGAATATAACCCACAACGAGTGAACTGTTTGACGTTGTAGGGTTATGTTTTGGTTGCATCATGGCCACCAACATGTAAACGCGAAAGTACTGTGATGCAAAGTGTTATGGAACTTGTGCGACATGCGTCTGCTTGTGTTATGAAGGGCTCTAAGTTTGACAAAGAAATTTAATGCAACAAAATTATCAAGTGACCTGTGCTTTAGTGTAGCTTTTTAAACCAAATTTGGTCCTCAGTACACTTGAATAGAACCCCTTAAAATGTGATATTGTCAAGCTTTACAATTAACTATTGGCAGAAATCTGGGTAATCGGTGCAGTAGATTTAACAAAAAAAAACATCCTATAAAAAATTAACACCAATGTTATTTTAATGTAAGTTCTTCACTTCTACACAGAAAGCGTATCTTCGATTTTTAGCTATATCTCATAGTTTTTTTTATAAATTTAATTTTTCTAATTGAGTTAAATTGATTTTTTTACAAAAAGGGTGAAATAAATTAGGAAAATCGGGTTTACCAAGAAACGATGACAAATAAACACACTAAAGAAACACTGTCTATCTAGAATTAAATGACTTGGCTTAAAATAAGATCACTCTTATTTTTCTACAGGGTGCCATTATTCTTGTTAAATTTATAGCATTTATTACTCATAATTCATATTCTTTTTTGGGTATTTCGCCACTCTGCAAATTAAAATTATTAAATAATGTATTAAATAACGTTATTTAATAATTTTAATTTGCAGAGTGGCGAAATACCCAAAAAAGAATATGAATTATAGATTCACGCCACAAAGAAGTTTCAGAGATTATCTTTATTACTCATATCTCCTCCAATGGTTAATTGTAGAGTTTAATAAAAAACCACATTTTAAGCCGTGCTATCCAAGTGTACGATGTGCCAAATTTGGTGTAACTAGATGCACTAATAAGCAAATCATTAGAAAAAGACGATATCTTTTAGAAAACTTAAACACCCCGTATATCGAAAACAAAGAATTTTTGGACACTGGTTGATATGAACTTTCTTTCTTAAAACTACATTAGCTTTCATCTGAAAAGATTTGTTAATTAGTAAATCACCCTGTATCTGTATTCTATGTAGTTCTACTAAAAAAAAGTATTTCTATAACTTATAAAAAACTAGAAAAAAAACGCAAGAGGTTGTGATACAAAACAGAAGACAAGGTTGAAGCGAAACACATGAAAATGAAGACATACGTATAGAGAACCAAGCAAAGAAACAAGAGGTTTGCCTATACAAAAAGAGCTTTGCAGCTACGTGCAAGTGCTACAAAAAATGAAAACATTATATTGAGTGACAACAAAGTATGACATTTCTTATAAATATTGAATATTTAATGAGTTACAGCAAGTAAGCTACCAAAACTAATCACGATTTAACATGTTTTACAGTTATAATCTTGCATATTTTTTTGAAATCTTTGTAAGTTTATTGAATGGCATCTATTACGTAAAAAATGCGGATCCACTATTTTTTAACGGATATAATTTTTCTTTAAAATTGTTGCCTTTATAGCAACAGTGAAGTTCGCTACCTTGAAGAATTCGATTTTTGTAAAGCAGTAGAAGTAAGGCAGTCCATGGCATGATGGCATGGTAATGGTTTGAATATGTTCTAAGCACCTATGATTCTCAAGAGGGAGATAATCGATCGAATACCCCCCCCCCCCCCTCTCATAATTGAGAATATGTAAACAACTGCAGATAATATATGGTGAACAGTAACTTTAATCTAATTTAATCATTATAGTTTTATTTTCACCTAAGCACTCTTTACCATTACAGGATTAAAGAACCTAGTTGTCATCTGTCATTTAATTTTAATAAGGAGAATAACGCGAAAATTTAGTAACTTTCTTTTTATCATGTTGGCAGCCGATATTTTGACTTTAACGTCAAATTTATCAGATGGTGGTCAAATGTTATGTTATCAATAAATTGTAAAAAAGTATGCCAATATACTGTCATCCTAGTCTAACCTAAAAATTTAATTTTGACATTGTTACTACTAGACACCCGATTTTCGAAAAATGACAACGTAGAATTTTGCAATTTGGCCAACACACACGTTGCCATTAAGTGTAGTATCACTACTTTCAAAAGAGCTTTTCAATGTCAGAAATGTCACCTAGGTATTGTAACGTCTCTGCTCTAGTGTTCGAAAAATGTAACACAACGGAGATCATTATTCTTTATTTTCCCAGTTACATTCGGCCTCAGATAGCTCTATGCTTGGGCCATGGTACTGTGAACACCGCCAGTAGTCGAAAATAAACGTCTATTAATACTCATACATTACACAATAAAATAATGTTCTTAATAAATTATAACAAAATGTCTATTTATGTACAAGTGTGATTATATTCTTCTGGGTGGACAGCTAAGCACCTATAAGACCTGCTGCAAGCCATGTCGCTCGTGAAGTTCGATAGGTGTTCTATAGGCGATGTCGCGAGCTTGGTTCAGCCTCCTGCGGAAGTTATTAAAATGGCTAACCTAATCCTGTGAACAAAACAAACATTACCGGTGTCAGTAATTGCTGTTGAATTGAAACTAATCGAGCGTTATTGGGTGATAGGAGTGCTCTAGTGTTCGTGAATTTTGAAGGTGAGTTTAATGTGAAGATTATGTTACTATAATTATGTAACGGGCGACTTCGAATTTGTTTACTTCGGCGGCTGCTTCGTAAATTCGTGTCTACAGTAAAATTCTGGACTTATACGGGTGGCCGATAGGAAGTCGGATAATTCATGTAGTGTTCAACGCCCCAAACTTGCAACTCCCCTTGAGGGTTTCCAGTTATAGTATACCAGGTGGTCGGAATACGCTACGGGGACACGTCACCTGAACCAGCGCCGGTGTCCAAATCGGTGGGTTGGATAAAAACTTGTCACTTGAACCGGCGCCAAGCGTTCACCAGGTTAAGACAGGACGTTCTGCGGGCGCAAACCGAACTCGTCACAGACATACGCTTTTGGGGCCCGTATTATCTTGAATTCAAGCTGGAGGATTCAAATAGTGGGGAAAACGGCTGCGTTGAAGAGCCGCGCACCGCGTGATCCCCACCCAAATAGTGTAATAAAATACCGAGCTAATATGTAGTAAGATGGCGACATGCAAATTTGAAATAGTTAACATTATTTGTATGCCAAAAATTTGCCTCGGAGCTATCTTTACAGTGGTGATATCCCTCCAAAAGTAAGTTATACATGCGGCCCCGAGTGCTGACTAATTGTTATATTTTAGCAGATAATGATTTTCAGTTCACAAGAAAATCTATTTCAAATAGTTCCGAAGGTTATTCGTCAATAAAACGTAGAAAAGGTAGAAGGTTTTACATGACAAAATAGTTCTCATATTTTTCATTAGTTGTATCACAAGCGGTAGATATTTTGGTTAGTATACTTTGACATGCTTTAAAAATATCCCGACAGCAAACCTAGAGAGATATTTTTTTAAAAACGAAATTTGGTCGAGTGGCATTTCTGCAGCGATATTGGCTGAAGAATGTCAAAGTATACTCTAGCAAAAAAAATTGCCGCGAGTGGTATATAACAAGATTATACACCAAGATAATCATGTTATATGCCCAGTCTTATAATATTTTCCCCAGTTCTTCAGCAGAGGTGTTCTACTCTAATTTGTAGTTCCGATTCTTGCAAAAATCCTCGAATTGGTTCCAAATCTACTTTTTGGTTTATAGGGTATTTTTAGGAATCACATCTTCAACATTTTGTAGAATTTTTTCAAGCGAAGTACTCCTAAAACGATTTAATTCTATTTTCAGTACAGCCAAAATGAAAAATTTGACACTTCATAAACAATTTGTGTAATGGTGCTCATAAATAGCTAAGTAAATTTTTGAGGAGTTTATAATGCTGCCTGCTGAATTGTATGACACACGTGACTTTGACGTTTTTCAAACAATTTAGCAAGCCAACATGAGTATACCCGGATATTCAGTGAATGTATCAGTATATCCGGATATAAAGTGAATATACAAGTATATTTGAAATATTTGAAATGTTATGGCCAGAAAAGTGCATCTTTTCGGTCGAAGTAACATCGAGGTTTGTAATCACTTGCATACCTATATGTATATTCACAGTAAATGGTTGTTTGAATATTTTCCATTCAGAATTACAGACTTACAAGGTTTCATTCTTTTGTACAGAGTGTTAAAACAAAGCCGTGGAGGTGGTTCGATAGTAGAGTCTCTGGTTCTAAGCCAGGAAATCTGGGTTCAAACCCCAGTAACTCCAGTAACTGCCACAAAAAGTTGTGCCCACTTCATTGCGATTCCGCAATTCGGCTTTAGCAACTGTGAGGTGTTAATGGTTATATGTCCTCAAAGAGGAAAGACCGTTGTTCTTGCGGTGGAGATGTTTCTAACAAGAATTATGAACGACGAATTAAGAAAGCCCTAAAATTATTCCCAGTTGAAGAAGAACATAACTAGGATTAAATAACACCAAACGATGCCCACAGAAAAATGAGATGATTACAAAGGAGAAATTGAAGCAGGCAGCGATCAAACTAAAATAGATCTCCATGATTGGATAGCATTCTACAGAAGTTACACAGATCATGGCACTGAAATAACAGGAGTATTCCCTGCTGCTACCAAATGAACTATTACAAAGAAAATACGTTCCAAATGCATGGACAAGAGCTAGCCTGCTTCTGTGTTAGAATTTATTTTGTTGCATAAATATTGGTCGTATAAATGTTTCTTTATTTCGGGCGTCATAATCGTATAAACGTAGCCTAATTAGCCGGTCGCATATGCGCCGGTATCTGGTTATTTGCAATACCGGTAAGCTACACTAAGTGAGCGATTAAGTACGATGCGACGATACAAATAAACGCAAGTGGACTATAAACAAACAAAATTGCGTCACCTACCTTTAATCCTTCCCAGGTACAGGTACATAGGCTGGGAGGTAAGTGGTTTCGTAACGCTAAAGGAGGGATTCAAACACCCAGTACAAGCTACACACGTATTTTACGACGAGAACAATGTATGTACACAAAATTGAATTAGCCGGTGACAACAAGCAAGAGGTGTTCACTCTTCGACGGGTAGAGACTAATTAGTTTTAGGGACGAAGGACATTTTTCGGGACTCGAGGGTTCTAAGATTTTAGGATTTCTAGAAAAGTGGAACACATGTTAGAATATCGGAGTGGCGCAACTAGTAGGATACAGTCCACTACAAAATAAATTTAAACTACAACGCAAATCCTAAACTTTAAATAATACACGCTACACACAAACAAAAAATATTAATTAAAACTACAACTAACACTAAGGGCCGGTTGCAGAAAGCAATGTTAAGTCTGGTGTTAGCTAACGCGACGTCAAAGTGAACAAAAACGAATCAAATCTCAAATGCTTATGGCAACTAATACATTAGTAAACAAAATTTGATGCAATTTTGTTCACTTTGACGCGATGTTAGCTAACACCAAACTTAACATTGCTTTCTGCAACCGGCCCTAAGTGTTTTAGGACGTTTGTATTTGTTTCTCGTATTCTAATCACTTATCTCGTCGTGCAGGCGTTTCTGGTTTCGCCTCTTTTTGAGATATGAAACGTCTTGTTGCGACCTGAATAACATTGCTTTTCCGTACGTGGCCTCGAATTAGCAAGACACATGTAAGTGGCATTCCCGAGAAATATCTGTTATACAGGGCGAGTGGTTACCTAATTTTCGATTTTGGTAGCGTAATAAATTTAGCTAATTGCGTCCGGAATTTTTAGCTTCTTCCTGGTGTTTCTAGTTTCGCCCGGGAGTTTTGAGACTCCATCGATTCCGCCCAATTTGGGAAGGCCTACATTCCCTCCGTCCTGAAAGCATTATTTTATTTTGAGCCACATCGTCTGAGTGATCCGCTGATGATCTCTGCAAGAATCCTCAACCTGCTGCAGCATAGCTGTAAGAGCCTGTTTGGAGACTATTTAATCAGCCACTGCAGAAGCCCGATCTCTCAGATAAGTAACTTACCATCTAATGAACTGCATCGCTAAAGCCCTGTAGAAGCTGTGGAATTATATTTTTCTGGCGTAGCACTCTGACCTTCGTGTTATGCCATTTATTCGGCGCACATGGCTGAATTTCCTCCAGAACTCAGCTGATGCTAAACAGGTTAACGATAGTCATACTGCAAGCTTTAAGTGTATTAATTTAGAGAAATTTAAAGCTGTTCTTAATCCGTAATTTATATTTTGCATGTTGACCCTTAACAACTTACTGAATTGTGTTAGTTACTAGTATGAAATGCTAATTGGGAATGCACCTTCCCCATAAGTAACGCATTTAAGACCTGTTGTACTGACTATTATCCGCAACGTCTGCCTAATAAACTACCGTTTGCATTTCTGATATTGTACTATTGCCTGCTGCGATTATTTAAGTTTATAAGTTGTCGACCTATCTGAGTATATTTGTTGTAATTAAAGACTAGTTGGCGCTTATTATATTTGGTAATAATAATAATTTTAAGAACTGCACGCCTTCTTCACTGAGTCTAGCTGCCGGGCCCTCAAGTATACTCTCGTAGCGTTGAGATATTTGAAGATATTTAAAAAAATTATAGCTAACATTTCCTTTCACCGATTACGGTAACAAAGGGTCAGCGACTACGTATGTATAGCTAACATTTCGGAAAACCTAAAAAAGTGAGGAGCACATGTTACGCTCATTTTGACATCAGATTTGGTTATTTGCTTTATTTTCCTAAATAATACAATACTTTACTTTGGATAGGCAACTTTGTTAACTTCTACCTTTAATTTCAAACTTAATGCTACAATGCTGTTTTCAGTTCAGAGCATTCTGCATTCTTTAGTTTTTACGTTGGCCAACTTTCCAATTTTTGGGAACTTTGATAAGCTGAATTGGGCTGGTTTTGAGCATTTTTCGGCCATTTCCTGGCAAGTCTTGCGTCGTGTAAGTTTAAATCGCTTCCCTTGGGGGCCTGGTCTCGCGGCTTTGATAGCCATCCTCATTGTTGGAAGGATTTGAAGACTTCTTAAACCCTGCTGGAATGTTCCGGAGATTGGTGTTGATATCACCGGCATTCGTTTCGTCACAGACAGATTTCATGGGACGTTCTTTCCCCACACGCTCGACTCAACGAGTTGGCTGCACAACATCTTAAGGTTCGTACATGGTGTTTGCCTACGTTTCCCTCTTTTGAACGCCGTAATCTATTTGGAAAATTTTTATTTTTAGCCTTTAAAAATCTGGATTAAAAATCTGGGATCGAATTAAGTTTTGGGATCGCATTATGGATCGTATTTGCCATTGAGTTATGGATCCACCCAGGAAAATGTTCGTAATATGGATTTGGTTCGCTTACTTTATTTGGTGCTTTGTGTAATTGGTACTGGCATCGTCTGTTCGCCACCCTCCCTGCGACGCTCGCAATGCTGTCGGAAGTCGGCTCCTTGGCGCACCAGATGCTTCCGAACTTGCTGTTGATCTGCGCTCGACCCTGGAAAACAGCATGCGTGACTCGTATGTGACTTGTACTGAGGTGTGTATATCTGAATTAGCGTAATAACTGCTCCGCTAATTATAGGCATTTCGTATAGCATGCATATTGTAGGATTATTGGTGTAATTTGTATTTGGAAATGTCTGTCGAATTGAAATTTATTGTGTATATTGCATTTGGGCTTATTTTATTGATTCGTATTGCACTTCGTGTAATTTTAGAGTAGACTATGTTTATGGTAGCTGTATTAGCCATGCTCGTGATATTAGATCGTAGATATTTTTGTGTTATCGAATGGCTTGCTATTTAGGTTTGCTTACCGTTAGTTAGCAGTAATTTGTCTTGAAGGCCGTTTTGCTTAGGGCCCTGTAACGTAACAAAACATTCAGTTATACCGTTGAACTATTCTAGGACAGCTAATCTGTCCTAGAACACAGATTAATTGTATTTTTAGGCAATTTCGGTCACTGCTTTTCACTAGCTTCTTTGCAGAGGTTAATCTGTCAAATGTCATTATTAGAGGGTGTTGGTCGTATCTAAAGAACCGCTCACGGTAGCCTTATGCTCAATATTTAGGATTTTCGTAATTTGATTATTGGCGATTTGTAAGTTTAGCTTTTGTGAGGAGCATAATTCAAGCCATTGCTTTGTTCAATCATATAATAACTTGATGCGTTTAAAACAGCAACCGCCACGCCTGTATGATCATACAATCCGTAACAGCGGGCTTCGAGCCTTTGAAATTTTGTCGTTACATTAAAATTATAAGCTAACATTCGGGGTTTTAGTTAGCCTTTTCGCTTGCATAGCTCTAGCTTCGTCACACCCTGCCTCACAGGATGCGGACGAATTATTGTGCCGGTGCTGCTACTTTGGTTAGCAACTTAATTGAATGTTTACGATAGTTTACAGCTGAAGTTTATTGTTTAGCCCTCGACTAACGTGTTTTTATATTTATGCTTTTATGAAATGTATTGTGCAGTACCTTTGTCTATTTTTAATGTGTTTATTGTTGGTATATATTGATTTGTATATTGAAATTTGTTTATTGCTATGATGGTTGATGTTTGATTTTGTTGTTGATCTTGTTTGATTTTATGAAAGATTTTGTGGTTGACTTTGTTTGTTATTCAGGTTTGCCTTTAATTTTGTATGTGACGCACTATAGTACCTAGTTGAATAGAGCTGTGATATTTTTATTGGTCGTTGCTGATTTGTTTAACTTGCTGGTTTTTATCTCTTACCTTGTGTACGGTCCGGCACAAGGTTTAGATCTGAGTCGAGGACCGGGCGTCCACTCTCTTCGTATTTCGTTTGGTATTCTTTTCAGCGTAGTTGGAACCCCGACCCTCGCGACTAGTTAGCCCACTAGGCCGATAGTTACCAGCCGGCAAAATATCAAATGCAACTTTCGCCAAAAGGTAAGGCCGACCGTCTATCTTCCCTTACACACAACAGGCGTAGATCACTGTGTATACTAAATACAGTAACCAAGCTATACGAGGTAAATAAACGAATCAGAGAGAAATTAGAAGCACGACACCGTCGTTCAGAAAGACAGTTTGGGTTTTGCAAAAGACGCAGTGTTATTGATACTATGAGAACGGTGCAGAGGATAGCAATTATAAAAGCAGAGAAGTATACCTAATGCTTACGGCAGACGTCGAGATTTTTAATTCGGTATCATGGGAAGGCATCATGGCTCCAATACTACGTAGAAATATCAATCCATCTCGTATTCAGATTATTGGTAGTTACCTGTAAAATGAATGGCTGGAAGTAAGCCAAATAATTGACGATCACAAGGGGGTACCACGTGGATCAGTACTAGGTCACATGTTGTAGGAGATATACTATGAGGAAATATTAGAAATAGAGATGCAGAGAAGAACAGTAGTGATCGGCTACGCCGACGATATACTTGTTGGAGCTTCCAGTCATTCACCCTAGTCAGGGAGGGGTGAGGGCGGCAGGGCGGCTCCAGGTAGTTTTAAGTTAGAAGTAGCCAACTTAGTCGTTAAGTAACTGTATATAGTTAAAGACGGTCTCGTGCCAGTTCGCAGCACATCAGCTGAGTTATATAGCGCAAAATCAACGGCACATCGGCTGCAAAGGGTTAATAAAGTTTCTGTAATAATATACTGGTGCTTTTTTTATTTACGTTATCGAATAACAAACACTAACAATACTTTTGACAATAAAAGAGTGAAATGCGGAAGAGCTACGAATAACTACCTCTGTTGTCAGGTCATTTTGTATTTTAATTAGCCACCTAGGCTTTAGGGCGGCGTGCCCGTATGTTAAACCCTTTTAGTTACTTATTTGGCTTCATCGCCTAATTCCAGAATAATGATTTTGCACATATTTGGCCTCAAGCGCAGTATTTCTCGTCATCCGGGGCACCCCTTTGTTGGTACTTTGACAATCGGGTGGTAACGCTCGGAGGATTTCCGAACCTTCTAGAATTTACGCTGTTGGTGTGACGCGAGGCCTCGCGCTGTCTTTGTCACCGGCACTTATTTGTTTTATTGGGCGCCTCGCCATTGGCTGTCTTTGTTACCGGAACTTATTTGTTTTATTGGGCGCATCGCCATTGGCCGTCGAGAGTCACGTGGTAACGCCGTTTTGGCTCACGCCACTGCGGGCGTCGTAACGCTGCTTGTTTGGGCAGTTCAACTCAGGCCATTGAACAAGGGAGTTGTGTGCCGTTTCGCGGCGTTCCCGCCATTTGCGGGGACGCCAGCCTGTTTTACCCGTCTCGTGCTGTTTCACCGAATGTTATGTAAATTGCCGTTGTTTGTTAGTACCGTTTCTGTGAATGCCTTCCTATTTCTCGTGCTGTTTCAGCGAATATGCCATAAACTGTTTCGCCTTTAAGAGGTCGCGTGTGATTGTGCGAGTGGCAAGTCTTTACGTCAAAGCGTGGGTGTGTGATGGGCTTCACGGGGCCAGTTCTGCGTTTGTGAGAAAGGGGGCTTTCCCTTTCTAACTCTCTGTTTTCGAGGATCTTTCTAGGCAGGACGAAGTAGGCCTCTTTGCCGCCGTAAGTGTGCTCTCAGGGGAGCGTCCTAACGCCGCCATCTTGGCGGATTCCAGCCCGTTTACCCCAGATGCCGTGTTTCGGCGATTTAGCTGCCACAGACTGTCGCCTTCTGCCAGCTGATTGCACGCAACTCTCATTGACCGTCTACGGACTAAGGTATTTGTAATTACAACCATTTAAACATGTTAACTGTCGCTTGTGCGAGCGGTGTTGCTTTTGTGCTCAACTTTGTGTGGGCGGATGCATGCCCTTTGCTTGCTTGTCGCGGCTTTTAGTGCCGGCTTGAGGCTACCATGCTTCAAGATGCTACTTTGGTAGCCTGCTAGTAATTTCATTTGCGCGAGTTTCGCGTTTCATCGCCTAAATAGCTAAAGAACTCTGCGCCTATGTTTTGATGTTACGTTTGTGCGAACTTTTAATTCAGTAATTTTATGTGCGCGCGCTTCGCTATATTGTACCGATTAATACATAAATGGAATCAACGCCTAGCCGTGCGGAGCCTGGCGCGCCCTAATCTGTTCGAGCCCTTTGTTTATCTTTGCGAGGGCTTTGTGCTTTGCTTATCAGGTGTTAACCGAAGCCAACGACTGTGTGGGCGACGTAGCAGGGGCTAGCACCTATTCCAAATTCGCATACTTTAGTGAGGCTATGTTAGCCCCTCTTCCTGGTCAAATATTGCAGTCACGCTGCCCCGCTGCCTAACGAGTTAGGCCTTCAATTAATTCGTCGCGCATTTGTGCGGCGTCGTGCTTTGCTGCTAGCTACACTGCTCCCGTTGCCTTTGCAGGTCGGCGTCTGTTATCGCGAACTAACGCGCCCTTTTCCGGAGTGCGTATTTCCAAACTGTACTCTAATATGTAAAGTGTCGAGCCCACTGCGGCCGGCCACCCATAGTGTGTTGTTTATTAGCATAGCGCGTCCATCAGCTGGTGCTTAGCGTAAGAAATAACATAAGCTTGGCGGCACGATTTGCTGCCCAGATGTAGTCATCGACCAATAGACGCATAACTAATTAAGGGACGTATTATTCCTATTCGACCTGTGCATGCTTTGTTTCAGATAGCGCCTCTACAGTGTAAATATTGGTGTACGGCGAGACGTGAGAGATCCGAGCGTGCAGGTAGGTCCGGTGGTTGCGCAGTTGCGGCTCAAAGAGTCCCAATATTACCATTCCAGTATTTGCGATCACGAAATTGTTATTTGAGCTTGCAGCTCATGAGAATTCTTATCGATGGAGTATCTTGGATACTTCGCCCCCGTCTGACCGCCCAGGCCCGGTTATTCGGGTTAAGACAGGCTTGGTGGCGCCCTCTTTATTTTACCGTTATTTACCGACCCTCTGGCCGTTACCCTTAGATAATCTCGTTAAGAACCCGCCCAACTCCACTGAAAGTCTAGCCGGCCTATCTTGTTGCGGCTGGGTAGCGGCCTAGGAGAACTTTCGTCCATTACGGCACGCGCCGGCCGTTTCGTTTATGTATGAGCCGGTGCGGTGTCGTAAAGTCAGTTCAAGACCGTAACAAGCTTTTGACTGTATTGGAAAAAACAATAGAATGGACGTAGTCGGAACAGTTAAAGAAGGTGATACCAGAACCAGTAGACGGAGGGTGCTAGCTACCGTTACATATTCGATCATATAAACTTGGGCCTTTTTGGCAGAGAGCACTCCGGCATACGAAAAGTATCCAAAGGAAGGTAATGATAGCGGTAGGTAGTGCATATCAAATGATGTTCACTGGGGCAAATGAGTTGGTAAACGGGACTATAGCGATAGACTTAATGGAGGAATAACGAATATAAATATATTGCAGACAAAGAAGTTAGTATCGAACATACACACACTGACAGAAGACAAACATAGACAAATCTCCAATCCTGACGGGGACGGGTCATGGTTGTGTTGCGGAATATTTGAAAAGAGTTAACAAAAAAAGAATGACATATGCTGGCAGTAGAGCAGAGCCTACCATGCTTGAGTGTCCAAAATGGAAGAACTAAGAAAGGCCAAATAACAAGGCATGTCAGAGAAAACATCACACCGAGAACCTCATTGACAAAATGATTGAGGTTGAAGAAAACTGGAAGGTAATACAAACGAGCATCAAAAAATGTCAGAGAAAGAAAAAAAAACGAAAGGCGAATGCAACGGCAAACTGTGGAAATGGAAAAAATCATGTAAACATAGGTATATTTCGTTGGTTAGAAGTTATAGCCGTTTGAAAATCGTTTTTGAAGACTAAAAACTAATCATAAGTGAATAACAAGAAATATTTAATATACCGATGCAAACACTCAATTTATAATAAATGTTCAAAAGTAAGTTCACCGGTCTGAATACGTAACTCGCAACAACCAACTAAACTCTCTTGTACTCGTAATTCATTCATATTATTTCTAATATAAGTTACAGCATCTTGAACCTTCTGCGTCAATGGATTACTCGCATTCCCACAAATGCAAATAAACAAATCGCGATGGAAAGATTTGACATAAAAAACAACTATTGTTTACAGATTCTCATGTAACTGATGGTTACTAGCTTTTGTCATGTTAAATCATGGCTACTGTTTCCTGAATATAAGAACTTTAAAATCGCTGAATTCTGAACAAAGAACGATAGGACTTAATTTATATCCATTTTTTTTCATAAAATTAAATTTACCTCCCGTTGCTAAAGTTTGTAAAGAGGCTAGTGAATCACACTGTACAAAAAGGAAAATCCGAATGTGTAGAAAATTCTAGAAAAATTAGAAAAAAGCCCTGTAACCAAAAAGACTATATTAGAGTACAAATACCTTTGCGAAAAACCACTTACTTCTTGTATACAGGGTGTAACGGCTCAATGCTTCAACCTTCAGAGGATTGATCGAAAACCATCCAGAACGGAATTAAAATTCCAAAAGCCGAATTGTCAACATAAGCGTTCACGGCATGAATTACCAAAAACTGCTGTTTGTCTCTATGTAAGTCCATCTAGGTCGTACCTATCCCAAATTTCATTTACTTAATCCAACGATAAGAAATGAGAAGAAATAACGGAGAAACAGGCGGTCACCGATTCAAAAATCCCCGGTACGGGTCAGACGCGAAGTCTTTTTTGATTTCGGTAAATTGTTTTTTTAAGTCGTCCTCGGTTTACCTGGCAACCCAAAACAAAACCAGCCAGTTGGACGGAAGTGACTAAACGACTGCGCCAACGGTGAATCCAAATGCAGATAGCAGGTTATACAATACGCTAGAACTCAATAAAAAACGTCTGAAAAGCTACCTATTCGAGATCTCACGCGCAAATTCGCTCAAATAAGCCACACAATGTAATATCGGAATTGGACTGTTAAATAAATTCGCTTAGGTGGTATAATAATTTGTCAGGTAAATATAGAGCTCCCAAAGTTACCCAACATACCTCTTTCAGAAAGGCCTGTCAGCACCAAAAAACATCACATAACATGATGGGGGGAAAATGTATAAGAGTCTAACTGAAACATACATCTGCACTTCTCGACGTATAACATGTATATCTTTTAAATGTGCATAGTCAACAAGTAGCCTTAGCTAAAAGGTGAAGCTTAGTATTAGAGTTAACGTTACTACATACGGTAAAAACGCAGATTAACGTCAAAATGCCAGTAACAACGTTAATTTTAAAGTTTCTGGGCTGCTTTATTATTCCTTCGTCACGTGTCAATTCGTCGAAGTAAACCGATTTTACTGAAAGTTTAAGAGTAGTATCTTTTATGTAATTAAAATTATTTAGTAACTCTTCAATTACGCACAAAATATTTTTTAACAGGAACAATGCTTTCAAAATGTCGCAATGTCTGCTCTGTCATAGTTAAAATACAGAGTCTAAAGGATTTAATTAAACAGTGATGTAAGTACTATCTTATACAGCACTCGTACTATCTCAAAAGAAATGATACCTGAAAGAATTATGGTCTAGTAAAAAAAATCTCTTTACAATATGGTTTTTAACTTGGAATTCAGACATACACATCTCGCATCAATTAATACTACTACTATACAGGGTGATCATAAATGGTTGTGATTTTTTTTTTAGGTTGGCACTGTTAATGTTGGTTACCCTGCTGTCAATTTTAAGTCTATGTCAAATTCGAGGTTAGCAGGTTAGGTTTTCCGTTAGTTTTGACACAAACTGATACAAAACCTAACCTGCTAACCTCGAATTTGACACAAACTGACACAAAACTTAACCTGCTAACCTCGAATTTGACATAGAGTTAAAATTGAAAGCAGAGTAACCAACATTAACAGTGTCAACCACAGAAAAAAAACACAACCATTTATGATCACCCGGTATATCAAGGACAATTTAAAATAGCCGTAAGGCCGAAAAGCATTAGTTGTTTACGATATATCGGCGTAGAAACGGAATAAATTTAAAATAATTCAATGTTTGTCTTTGTAGAAATTGTGTTCTTCACCAAGATAAACGGTCCTTGGCGAGCCTCTAAACGACGCCGACGTGGGGCCCGTGCTCATTAAACACCTTGCACACTCTGCCACGCCACTGAGTTTGACCACCAAAGTAGGCCATGAAAGGCATTGTGGTCATATTCGATTTTACTGAATTGGTAATATGTGTAAAGACGTAACTGTACGTATTATAACTGTTAAACACAAAAAGTTTGGTTATATTTTAAATATCAAGTAATCAGTAAAATTTCCTTTTTTATTAAACCAATGACATTTCGTTCGAATGTTAAAAATAAGATAAGCCGCTAAAGCCGGGAAATTATTATTTATGTACCAAGAATATTATGAAGATGTATATGCCCGAGGGGTGTAAATATCAGGTAATGCCCGTGGTGCATATGTGTTATTTTCCACTTTGAATACGTAAATAAATTGAAAAGGTTGACAAACGTGAGAAGCACTCCATAACGCCCTAGGGCGTAAGAGCGAGTGTAGCCTGTTCATTATGAACAGGTATAACGAGCAGGCGTTATCATTACGCCCGCTCTTTACGCCCTAGGGCGTTATGGACTGCTTTATTTACCACGTGTCACAGATATAAACAATAAATAATAGATCAGTGATAAATAAATAACGTGTTGAAGTTTATGACAGAAGAATGTAAAATTGGAAAAAGTCGTATAGACAAATAAAATTCAACAGCAAGTGAAAAAGCAACCGGTACGCCTCTGAGTTATTGTGTCATTTGGCTTAAATAACAATTTAATGTCAATATGATAGATGTAAAAATGTTACCAATCCGAAAGTTGGAAACTACTAGATTCTTACATTAGTTCCGATTTTCACCGGGGGTGAAGCTGGATTTGTCAAGTTGTAACTATGAGTTAATGCATCATTTACCGACACACGGCCTTTTAGGGATTACGACCACATTAATTCAAACACAAAATATCACACTTCATTTGAATTTGCGATTTCTTTCCTAGCTTCGTTGTATTACTCAGTCCGGCCCTGCACCTGTTTGCACAAGTCGCACTGACATCTGCCCGACTACTTGACAGTTGTTATAGATAATAGCGCAAAATATAAATTGCGATTCAAAACCAAATCCTGATTTAAAACAAATTAATCTTCGTAAATAAAGCTTCTACTTCCGAAGGTTGGTGTTTTTCTCCATGAGAATTGAATTCTTTCACACCTACAGTAGAGCACATCCCCACACTAAGTGAAATTTGACAAACCACAACATCAAAGGTTTTCCGCTAATTGGCTATCAGCAGTTACGGA
This sequence comes from Agriotes lineatus, assembly GCA_940337035.1. Taxonomy (NCBI): domain Eukaryota; kingdom Metazoa; phylum Arthropoda; class Insecta; order Coleoptera; family Elateridae; genus Agriotes; species Agriotes lineatus. Next base: position 16,612 of record CALNHX010010425.1, read on the forward strand.
ATTTTAGCGGCGAAACTGAAGATTTCGGACGTCTATCAATGCGCCGGTCCGTAAAATCGAAAATTCAGTCAGTCAAGCAAAATGGCCGTGCCAAGTATAGCGTGTAGATCTCGGCTCCTGCTGCGATTCGAAATTCCGAGGATTTTTAATTACTCGACGCTAGTGAACACCTGTTTAATAAATAAAGTAAGTACCCGTTTAAGTCATGCTTGTTAGAAACCACGTTGTTCTACCGCCCCGGCGCGTTTTCACGGTTCGCCTCGTTGCACGGGCTGCTGCAAAGGGGTAGGTTAAACCCCCTTTTTCTGGCGAGCACTGGGCGAGGGCACGTTTAATTCGCCTCGCGAGTGGGCCCACTGCGGCACAGGCTCTGCCAAAGTGAGGTTATGTGCGTGCCTCTCAGTGAAAGTTTTTATGTATTCAGCGAAAGTTCTGCCGTCACGGCTTGTCAGTTTTGTAAAATTCAAGAATTGAACTGGAAAACAAATCCCAGTCGAATTGCTTTTTTCTAACGGTGCCGGAGATAATACTGGTTATCGAATCTTACAGTCTGGATGGGCTGTTATGAAAATGCTAACCAGTTATTTATTTCCTCATTAGAATATGCAATATTTACGGCTGTCAATTAATAATTTATGAAATGCGCGCCAGGTTTCAACGTGCAGCTTCAATTGTTTATGTTGCGGCGCAGCCGGCTTGCTTTTTATCTGCGGCACTCATGGTCGAGAGGTCACTCCAGATAGAAGTATAAATAGATAAAACACAATGCACTTTTGGGCAGGCGAAAATATTTACAATTTATCCACTTTGTAGCACTCTTATTAAATACTCCGTTAGAACAACACATTACGCGATGTCTCACATTTCGTGTTTGGCGTACATCTGCATGTTTTACGAAAAATTGTGACCATGCCTGAATCCCCCAATATTGCATACATTTGTTTGCTAGTTTTTCAACTATGGAAAACATTTCAACATTTCAAATTTTTGCCAAAACTCAAAATAATTTCAATTTTTGCCTGATACCCGAATTGTGTATACTCACCAAAAAAGGTCGATTCATTCTATTGTAGATATACCTAAACTATAGACATCATGTAAGTAGTATAGTGGACACCACTAATTGGATTAATTGTTCAATTAAATTAATCGAGGCTCGATTAAATTAATCGGATGATTGACAGGTGCTCTAATTCCGCGAATTAAACCGCGGATTTATTCGCGGCTTGATCTAATTAATTTTCGCGGATTGACCTAATTAACCACATATGTATTTTGATATGTAATTTTCACATGTGCTACTGAATAAATTACGCATTCGCTTCCGATTAAGTTACGCGTCGGCCATCTTGGATTTCTGGCGGGAATATTTGAAATTTAATTTTTTTCAGATTTTTTCTAAGTTCAATTTTTGAATTTTAAACTTCGCGGGATGTCCGCCATCTTGGTGCGCGCGCACTTCTCACGGCGGTTGTTTTTAATTTTGAATTTTCGCGGAAATATTTGAAATTCAAACTGATAGATCTATCTCGCTTTTCGAAGCCGCTGTCTCTCTCTTGCATTCACTCGCGTAAATATTTGAATTTAAAAAAAGCTTCCTGCGATGTCCCATGGCTGGAATCGAACCAGCGACCGCAGCATTACGACTACGATGCCTTAACCAACTGGGCTATCGAAGCGACCGAGGTTAAAGGAATTAAACATAGTCACTACTTCAACAGTTGCGTGCAGTTTCGGTGCCCTGTTTAACTAATGAATTTCAAATTTACATCGCTATTTATGAACATAGATATTTTTTTAAATTATTCTCACTTTTACTAGAGCAATTACATTTCGTCCCTCGAAGAAATTTCAGAGAGGCCAATTTAATACCGTTTAATAGATGTTTTACATAGTTTAATTTCGTTCTGGCATATTGCCTGATTTAATTATGTATTGTTATCAGTCGATAGGCCTTTAAAATAAATATTTGTTGATATCTGTATCGATTTTCATTCAATTACAACAGAACATTCCGTGCTTGTGAGCCGTTACGCTTAAGTTTAGTCGTGTTAATATTTTTAATTAACTCATCGGCGTGTTTATGTATCAATAACTTGTTTTATGTAATTACAATTGGGGCATTTTATATTAGAATTTAAATAAACGATAATATTACGCGGCGTCTTTATGCAGGAGTCGTTTGAATTTTGTAAATGTCTTTTAGCACGAATCGATTCCTGGAAAAACATACTGCATCGTGTAACTGTATTCGCTAATTATTCAAAATGTTTTATTGAACCAGATTCTAGAAATTAATCGAGTTACAAATTTGAGTTTAATATATTCCTGACATACTTCTGTTATGCCCTCGCCCATATAAAATAAGACATACGCATTAAATAAATGATTTAAATAGCAGTAAGTGTTCAAAGGCAGAAATAAATAATTTATAAGATGCTAGAACATGACGAATTTTTGGTTTGCAGTTTAAAGCAGGTTGAGACCTGTTGCTGCGGTTAACGTTGCATTGTCCGTTGAAAATGCAAGCTCCAGCATGATTTGATCCGAGAGTGGGGTGCCGCTGACGTATTGTTTTAGTACCTGTATAAAAGTGTTTGCGGTCTCTATAACGCATCGAATTGCTTCACTCTCAACCGTCGTGTCAACAGCACCAGTGTAACTAAGATGGATCCTCGAAGTGTTAATAAGTGCCAAGAAAAACCAGGCCCCTACACCAGGAGACCGGCAGCAGAAAAAACAAGTAAGAAAACGCATCTTTTAAATAAAAAACAACACGGTGCACCGCCACAGCCTCCAGCCATGAACGTGGAGGCCAAGGGGTATTCACCACGTCTAGATGCCACCGAGGAGGACCTGCGGGTGTTCATTGAGGAGACGATGCCTTCCTATGACGTAACACCGATCGTAACGCCTGAGATCCGCCAAACCCGACGGGAAAAGAAACGGTTATTATGCGACCTCACTGTGCCTTTAAACAATAGCGCCAGCAAGGTTGTTCATTTGGGTCTGGATCCTTATAAACAATTTTCGCCTGTTGCAAGAATTCTGAAGACCGACATTGGTGCTGGTGTTTCCTTCACAGCCGAGTCGTTCATGGCTTTTGTGGAAGCGCTACCGGACATATTTGTGATGGCCAAGCAGGGGACTTTCAGATATGAATTAACTGAGCACACAGTGGAGTACGTGAACAATGATACCTGCAGGATTATTACAAAGGACCCCGAGAACAAGTTTACTCTTTACGTAACGTATGAAACACTATCAAATTTATTGCCGATGTACAACTTGATGGTTGTGAAAATAAATGACTTGAAACGTGTAAAGTGTAATTTCCAAAATTTTGGTGAAGTGATCGTTGACAAAGTAATACATACAGAAAATTTGTGTCTTGATGATTCAATCATTTTTAATACTCTGCGCTGGACTTTCGCTAACGATATTTTATTGTGGGAACTTGTGTTCAAATTTAAAATGTATGTTATTATAGAATTGCAGAAGCTGATTGATGCAGATGAGCGCATGAAATCGTACATGTTCTAGTTTATATAAAATATTGTATGAGAATGTGAATAAAAATGTTTTAAACTGTATTTCTTTTTAATTATGTGACGAGTGTTGGTTTATACATGAGGTAGGTTGGCCGAGTGGTTAAGGCGTCAGACTTAAGATCTGATCTCGAAAGAGGTCGTGGGTTCGATTCCCGCACTTACCACGTTTTTAATGTATTTATTATGAGCGTGTTGATTTTTTAAGTTAGTTTATTCACGACGGCCCTACTGTAATAATCGCTCACTGCATAAAATGGAGCATCAGTTTTCACATCCGTTTTCTGCTATCATAGCAGGCCCCTCAGGATCGGGCAAATCGTTTTTTGTAATAAATTTCTTGAAAAATATGAAAAAACTCTGCAGTGTAAATTTCGCTAAAGTTATCTGGTGTTATGGCGAGTGGCAAAAATTGTACGAAGATTTAAAATCTTTAGTCGAATTTCAACAGGGTCTGCCAGACATGACATCTTTTGAGGGGTCCGAACCCAAACTTTTAATAATCGACGATTTAATGAGGGAGACAAATAACTCGGTCGTTGACCTATTCACCAAGGGGAGCCATCACCACAATCTCAGTGTTTTTTTTATTACGCAAAACATTTTTCACCAAGGAAAAGGACAGCGGGATATTTCCCTAAATGCTCATTACATTATTCTTTTCAAAAATCCGCGAGATAGAGCTCAAATAAAGCACTTAACCAGGCAGATATGTCCAGAAAATCCTCGTTTTCTACAGGAGGCATATGAAAACGCCACATCTAAGCCACACGGGTATTTATTATTCGATTTAAAACAAAGCACCCCCGACATTGCAAGATACCGAACGTCTATTTTTAGAGAGGATGGGTCTTGCTATATTTATATACCGAAGAAGGGGTATAAAAACAGCAACTCGAATCAATTTACAATCATTCACTAGTGATGTCTCGAGCGGTGATTAAGAATTCAGAGTTGCTGCGTGCTCTACATAAACTAGGTTCTAAAGAACGCATCGCATTATTAAAAACCGTTAACGATAAACAAATCCATTGTGTCTGCGAGTGTATATATAACACTCTAAAAGGAAAAATACCTTTGTCGACTAAGCAGAAGACTCAGATAGCCCTGCATAAAAAAGTACTTAGAAAATTAATTAAACCTGGAGAGTCCATCAAAAAGAAGCGAAAAATTTTAACTCAAAAAGGGGGTGCGTTCTTGCCGTTGATCTTAGCCCCATTAATTACGGGTGTATTGAGTTCTATTTTTAAATAAAAATGGAACACGCAAAGAAGATGGTGATTGTGCCGCCTGAAGTTATGCACCGCTTTAAGGCTACTGAGAATCCCGAGCAAAATATATTATCACAGCTTGATGACGAAATGCAGAAAGTTTTAAAATCTAAACTATCTGACCACGATAAATGGGTGCAGTACAATCAAGTCTTGCAACGTTATCTGCATTTTGCCGACCAAACAAGACAATCAATCAAAATACCAATAGAATCAAACACCAGCAGCAGTATTTCAGACGGTGATATTTTGTCTACACTACCTAGCACTTTTAAGAAAAAAGGCGAAGCTTTCTTACGTTTTTTGAGGGCATCACAGGACGTGGACTGGGATAGCAAGGGGACAGTTACTATAAAAGGCGAAATTTTACCATCATCTAACATAACTGATCTAGTGCACGCCATTCTAAGGCCTCAAAAAATTGCAAGTCCATCGGGACATCTCAAGTTCGCTGATTACATTAAAGAAAAAAATTTCCCAAGTGTGCTGCGGGGGAACTCGAAACGCAAAATTTTAGCAGTTCAGCCTGAAGACGTGAGGAGTTCTGAGGTGGAAAGTGAGAACTACGACACCGAAACAGAGTCTAAATCGAATCCGTTAGCAAGGCCAGTAACAACAACGCAAAAAGCAGGAAAAATAACGAAAACAACGCGGAGGTCGATACCAAAAATAAAGGGCATTTCGGGCTGGGAGCGCCTTAAACTTTAACATAGCAGAAATGAATTTGGATGCTATCTATTATGATCCGGCCAACCCAGTAGGCTTTGCTGGTGCAAATTCGTTAATTTCTTCAGTGAAAAATAGTCACCCCAGTGGTGAAGTAAAGGATTGGCTAAAGAAACAGGACGCCTATACTATTCACAAAACTGCAAGAAAAAAATTCCCTAGAAACAAATACATTGTTAGCAACATTTTCGAATTATGGCAGGCTGATCTCTGCGACATGCGCAGTTTAGCCCCACACAATGACGGAAATAATTTTATTCTAACCGTAATTGATGTGTTTAGTAAAATGGCCTGGGCGAGACCCCTGAAATCTAAAACGGCTACTTCAGTAATAAACGCATTTCGTGAAATATTTGCTGAAGTGGGTAACACGCCCATAAATTTACAAACCGATAAAGGCAAAGAATTTGTTGCTAGAGCCGTACAGAATTTTTTCAAACAACACGATATCACGTTTTATGTGACGCAAAACCCCGATGTTAAAGCATCAGTCATTGAGCGTTTCAATAGAACATTAAAAACCAGAATGTGGCGCTATTTCACATACTCTAATTCATACAAATACATAGACGTATTACAAAATTTACTGACTTCGTATAACAACCGCTATCATTCAAGCATCAAGATGGCACCCTCCGCAGTAAATGATGGTAATATACTGGAAGTGTGGAACAATCTGTACAGAAAGGGGATGGGAGTCGACAGGAAGCCTAAATATAAAGTGAACCAACATGTAAGAATTAGTAGAACGAAGGACGCATTCGAGAAAGGATATGAAACTAATTGGAGCGGCGAAGTGTTTATAATTAAAAAAGTGATTCTTAGAAAACCACCTGTGTACGAAATAGTTGATTTAAGCAACGATACGATAGAGGGCGTCTTTTATGAAGAGGAATTACAGCCAGTGACTTTGGATGATAACGCTTTGTTTAAAGTCGAACAAGTGTTAAAAGAAAGAGGACACGGTCAGCGCAAAGAGTACTTTGTAAAGTGGCGAAATTATAACGACAAGTTCAACTCTTGGATTCCTGCAGCTAATCTTCAGCAACTATGAATACAGATGAAGAATTTTATCTAACATTACTTAGCAATAGTTCTATGAGCTATTTTCCAAATAACACCACAGCACAATTCATAACGCAGCTCCCTAAACGAATAAGGTTACCGGGGCAATGGGTTACAGGTATTGCTGAAGTGCAATATCCATGCTCCTTTTTGGCCGTGACAGATACAGAAAATTTAGTCTATTATCGCACAGAAATACCTGAAATGCAAGCCGGAGAAGAAACGTATACTGAGTTGAAAAAAGTATTGCAAAACGCTAATTCATATTTTAAAAGTGATAGAGAACAAATTTACTATGGTAGCGATGGATGGCACGTAATCTGTATTCAGCCCGGCAATTATGAAAACATTGAACATATTACAGCCGAAATTAACAATCACAGGTTATTAGAAAAGTTGCTGAATTTTCAATATAATAGAGTAACAAAACGCGTGTCTCTTGAAATTAAAACGTCGTCATTGAAAATGCTAGGATTTTCACAACGTCTGGCCTTACAACTTGGTTATAAACCTGATATAAATATAGCTGAAGCACCTGTACCAAGCCACCCCGCAAATATCTGGGTTGGTTTACCATCACAAATGTTTATTTACTGCGATATTGTGGAACCACAGCTTGTAGGAGATGTCTTGGCTCCGCTTCTTCGTATTGTTAACGTGACCTCTGATAATTATAATTACGGTTGCCACAAAGACGCCATATTTTCGCCGACTCATTATATAAATGTCATGAAGAGGGAATTTGAGAATATCGAAATAAATATAAGGACCGAAACGTCGGGTGTGATGCCATTCGAGTTTGGAACGTTGAGTTTAAAACTACACTTTAAGAGGATACAGTAGCTGCTATGGATTGTCCTTATCAACAATACTACACCAATCAGGCAGGTCAAGGCGTTGGAGCTATCTACAGAGGTTCATCCTACCAGAGAGGTCATGGGATCGGAAGCTTTTTAGGTGGAATATTTCGTAGTATCCTGCCTCTTTTTAAAACCGGTGCTAAAGTTGTTGGAAAGGAAGCTTTAAGGACAGGCGCTAACATTTTAGGAGATGTTAGTGAAAATCGACCGCTAAAAGAAGCGTTCCATAACCGTGTACAGGAGGCTGGAAAGAATCTCAAACGTAAAGCCGATAGAAAAATTGATACTCTAATGGAAGGATCGGGATATAAAAGGCAACGCACTGTGAATTACAATCAGTCTACAAGAAAAATCGCTAGGAAGAAGCTGAGCAAACCCAACTACACCGATATCTTCACCAGCAAGTAGTTTTCACAATGGCGTTTTTGCATGCGCAGTCTTGTGAGTGTGTTAAATCAGAGTTAGATTTGTTCGCTCTGCCCGCAACTCAAACCAGTATCGAAAATGGACAATGGATTTTTTACAAACCGCTTTCCTCGCTTAATGACGATGCACCGATTGAATTTATTGTGCCTGGAAACGGTAACGATTATATCGATTTAAGTCAGACCATGTTATACATTACTGCTAAAATTGTTAAACAAGATGATACACCATTAACCGACAAAGATGATGTAGGCCCTGTTAATAATTGGATGCACTCTATGTTTAATCAAGTTGAGGTGTATTTGAATCAGAAGCTTGTGAGCCCGCCAAACAATACATACGCATACCGCTCATACATTGAAACTCTGCTGAATTACGGCAATGGTGCTAAATCAACCCATTTAACATGCACACTATGGTACAACGACACAGCCAATAACATGGATGACATCACTACGCATAATGAAGGATTTGTAAAGCGGAAATTTTTTACTGCTGCAAGTAAGCAAGTCGAGATGATGGGACATGTGCATTCCGATTTATTCAATCAAGAAAAATTTCTTATAAACGGAGTTGAAATGAAAGTCAAATTTATCAGATCCCGAGATTCTTTCAATTTAATGGCAGCCGAAGGATCTACATTCAAAGTGAAAATTAGTGATGCCAGCTTACTAGTGAGAAAAATGAAAATAAACCCGTCTATTTTGTTGGCTCACACCAAAGCTTTGGCGACTGCGCCTGCTAAATACCCCATTACAAGATCCGATGTTAAAGTGTTAACTATTCCGGCTGGTGTGCAAAGAAAATCTTTAGATAATATTTTTCTGGGGCAATTACCAAAACGCTGCATTGTAGGCTTTGTATCGAATAAAGCATTTAACGGCCATTATGCAGCAAACCCTTTCAATTTTAATAACTACAAAATCAATTATTTCTCCCTATACATCGACGGTCAACAAATTCCTTCAAAACCTCTACAGCCTGATTTCTCTAAGAATGGCATGTACGTTCAAGCATATCACACACTATTTTCCGGTAGCGGTATACATTTCCTCAATGAAGGCAACGCTATAAAACGTGAAGATTACCCTCATGGCTACTGTCTATTTGCTTTTGATTTAACCCCCGATCTGGCTGCAAATGCAACCACACACTGGAACCTTCTTAAAAATGGCGCTCTACGTTTAGAGGCGGGTTTTCAAGACGCGCTAGAAGAAACTATTAATTGTCTAGTTTATGCAGAGTTCGATAACGTCGTAGAAATTGACAAACACAGAAATGTGCTGGTGGATTTTAGTAGTTAAAAACCAACAACAGTTTTTTAAAATTTAGTCATGCTCAAACATTTCGTCAGTATGGACAGTGTCTTCGTAGATCTGCAAGGGTTCCGTGGTGATAAGAAACAGTTTATCCCGAAAGAAGTGGCTGTTATTTCAGCAGATGGCAACCAGTTAGCAATTTTCGTTTTAAAACCCCCTGCAAAATATGACACTCTGCCCTATTTCGTTAAAAAAGGCATAAACTATCTGGAGCATAGACATCACGGTCTAACCTGGGATTCTGGTACTATACATTTTGATGAATTTGAAACAGAGCTAACAAGACTTCTCAAAAAATTTGAAAAAGTGTACGTTAAGGGCCAAGAAAAGAAGGAGGTTCTAAGTTTTCTGAATAAAATCGTCGTAAATTTGGAGGATCTCGAGTGCCCGTCTTTAAAAGTTCTGCGAAAAACTACTGCTGCCGTACGTTGCCTCAATCACAACATCCGTTCGCCTGTATGTGCATTGGAAAACATACTAATTTTATCCGACTGGTGGCGCAATGAATACACTGGAAGTTCAGAAAATATTGCAAACAATCCCGAGTCTGTTGAATGTGAAACGCTATGTTTTTGCTTCTGATCAACTCCCTACAAGAATTGCAAGACCTGTGGCAATCATCGTCAACACAGATCCAGCAAACCGACCTGGACAACATTGGAATGCCGTGTATATAGACCAATATGGATATGGGGAATACTTTGATTCATACGGCCGCCCTCCAAGCGGTTATCATTTAAAATTTTTACAACAAAATTCAATCAGCTGGTCTCATAATCCAAAAATTTTGCAAGATTTTAGCTCTAACGTTTGCGGCATATACTGTTTAATGTATTTATATTTTAAAATGAATGGTGCATCTATGATAAGTTTTGTAAACCTGTTCACTGATAATTTAGTTTCTAATGACACATATGTAAAAGCACTATATATCCAATACTTCACCTTAATAAACTTGTTTAATGTTATTTAGAAAATAAAAACACAAATAGTTTGTAATTAAACATATTTTTATTACACACAAAATATTTAATAAATGTATTTACAATATTCGACTGTTTTATTTACAAAAATTAACAGCCTCTTAAGCCTAGCATGCAAAATAAAACTAACATGCAATTAAAATCTAACATGCAATTAAATCTAACATGCATTTAAAGTTAGCGCAAAATGCAAAATATATAAAAATAGCAGAAAACTAAATTTATAAAACAAAGTTGACACATAATCAGATTGTTGTGAGATAAGTTTTTCAGGTTAAACAATGCGAAAATGCGTTAGAAAAAATACAGTTTTACGAGCTAAACAAATATGGAGTCGCACTTATCTAAGTCGTTTTAGTCACTGCAAATATTTTTAATAAATGTATTTTACAATAGATTTCTTATTTTAACGATGCATCTAAACCTAGCAGGCAGCATACAATTTAAAAATAGCAGAAAACTAAATTTATAACAGGTCTCAACCTGCTTTAAACTGCAAACCAAAAATTCGTCATGTTCTAGCATCTTATAAATTATTTATTTCTGCCTTTGAACACTTACTGCTATTTAAATCATTTATTTAATGCGTATGTCTTATTTTATATGGGCGAGGGCATAACAGAAGTATGTCAGGAATATATTAAACTCAAATTTGTAACTCGATTAATTTCTAGAATCTGGTTCAATAAAACATTTTGAATAATTAGCGAATACAGTTACACGATGCAGTATGTTTTTCCAGGAATCGATTCGTGCTAAAAGACATTTACAAAATTCAAACGACTCCTGCATAAAGACGCCGCGTAATATTATCGTTTATTTAAATTCTAATATAAAATGCCCCAATTGTAATTACATAAAACAAGTTATTGATACATAAACACGCCGATGAGTTAATTAAAAATATTAACACGACTAAACTTAAGCGTAACGGCTCACAAGCACGGAATGTTCTGTTGTAATTGAATGAAAATCGATACAGATATCAACAAATATTTATTTTAAAGGCCTATCGACTGATAACAATACATAATTAAATCAGGCAATATGCCAGAACGAAATTAAACTATGTAAAACATCTATTAAACGGTATTAAATTGGCCTCTCTGAAATTTCTTCGAGGGACGAAATGTAATTGCTCTAGTAAAAGTGAGAATAATTTAAAAAAATATCTATGTTCATAAATAGCGATGTAAATTTGAAATTCATTAGTTAAACAGGGCACCGAAACTGCACGCAACTGTTGAAGTAGTGACTATGTTTAATTCCTTTAACCTCGGTCGCTTCGATAGCCCAGTTGGTTAAGGCATCGTAGTCGTAATGCTGCGGTCGCTGGTTCGATTCCAGCCATGGGACATCGCAGGAAGCTTTTTTTAAATTCAAATATTTACGCGAGTGAATGCAAGAGAGAGACAGCGGCTTCGAAAAGCGAGATAGATCTATCAGTTTGAATTTCAAATATTTCCGCGAAAATTCAAAATTAAAAACAACCGCCGTGAGAAGTGCGCGCGCACCAAGATGGCGGACATCCCGCGAAGTTTAAAATTCAAAAATTGAACTTAGAAAAAATCTGAAAAAAATTAAATTTCAAATATTCCCGCCAGAAATCCAAGATGGCCGACGCGTAACTTAATCGGAAGCGAATGCGTAATTTATTCAGTAGCACATGTGAAAATTACATATCAAAATACATATGTGGTTAATTAGGTCAATCCGCGAAAATTAATTAGATCAAGCCGCGAATAAATCCGCGGTTTAATTCGCGGAATTAGAGCACCTGTCAATCATCCGATTAATTTAATCGAGCCTCGATTAATTTAATTGAACAATTAATCCAATTAGTGGTGTCCACTATACTACTACTACTACTACTTGTAGGATACGTTTCGTTAGCATTTCAGTTTGCTTTCTTTGAATTTCTTCACGAAGTTGATGTAAAAAGTTAGAGTAGTATTGTCCTGTTATGGTTTGATCCTTAAGAAAGGAATCCACCAGCAATATTCCCATCCCGTCCCTAAAACCAAAGCCATCACTTTACTAAAGGACGGCACCACCATTGCTTTTTTGGGAGGTGGTGAGCCCTTATGCTTCCACTGTTTCGACTGCTGCTTTGAGTTAGGCTGATAATAGTGAATCTATGTGTCATTGGTGGTAGATAACAAATCTTTAAATAAAATTATTAGGATCAGCGTCATAACAGAGCAGCGACGTTTGAAAACGAACACGTTTCTAATCAATTATCAAAAGCCAAAAAGCCCACCTCGCAACAACTTCCGACTTTCCTAACTCATTACTTAAAATGTTTTGAACCCGTTCATAGGATATGCCCACAGCCTCTGCTATTTCTCGAACCTTGATTCGCAGATCTGCCATGCCCGTATCGTGAATCAAATCGATGTTTTCTTCAGTGGTAGCAGAAGCAGGTCCTGCACTGCGAGAATAATCTTCAATGCCGTTTCTTCCCCTGTTTCAATTCGGCTGCCCACTTTTTGACCATTGTGTATGGAGGACAAGATGTTCCCAAAACGTTTGCCATGTCTTCATGAATTTGTCCTTTTTGTGCAGGTAGGCATTTAATCACTGCACGGTGTTCTATATTTTCCATTTTAGAAAAGTCAATGCACACATTGCTCCACAAAATTCCACATGTCTCAAATTAACAGAATAACGTAAAGCTTTGCATATAACCAACAGTGCCCATAACCTCACTACGAATAATTGTATAAGGTCACTATATCAATAAGGTACCGCCATTAGTGATTTTTTATATCTATCCTTGTCGCACAATTTTCTCCAACTGGGGATAAAAACACATAACCTAACAGATTCCCCACTTTACAAGTGCCATTACACCAAAAAGAAAATCCCCAAAAAGTAGTGTCTTCCCTATTGCACTTGGGAAATTTGTATTTGTTATCCTTATCTCACAATTTTCTCGCATTCTCACGCGAGGAATGGAATGGCGGTACCTTATTGATATAGTGACCTTAATAATTGTAGCTATAATGTTGCCCTCTCTCTGTCATGTCATAAAATTTTCAATCTATTCGCGTAGAAACTTTCTGCAGTACATATGGGGTGCTCATTATTTTGAAATTAATTGATAAATACATGACTCATTGGTGTCTGTTTTACATATCTGTCACAACTATAACATCTTGACAATTTCAATTTTGGTGCTTTTGCTTCAGGGTTGGTAAAGTAACTGCAACAAAGATAAATACATACACATTCTTTTGCTTGAGAAAGAGATGATAGCAAAAAAGTATGTCTCGGATATGTTGGATCATTAGATGAACCTTGTGTTTGTATCTATATCCTTCAAAATCACTGCAAATAACCAACAAAACTTAACCTACTAACATCGAATTTGACATAGACTGACAATACACTTCAGTGCTGTCAACATGTGATTAAATGCTAATAACGTAGCGTTATGTTATTTTGCTTAACAACACTAGTGCTGTTAAATGCATCTTAACGCAACTCGTTGCTAATGCGTTATTGTCATAACAACATAATAGGATAAAATAACTAAATTAACGATGTCTTCTCCTAAAATCTGTTGAATTAATAGGCTTATATAAGTTAGTCGTACTTTTCTATTCTTCTATTTCATTAAAATAAACACCAAGCTATAGTCATGTATGTATAGGCTTAGGTTGTTATCTAGTTAACACTGCTTGTCATCAGCGTGAACTGCTATATAGTAAAAATCTTAGAGGCGTTTTATTTGCAAATTACTACAATTGTGTGGTGAGGGAATCTCGATTCAATTATCACATAACTGCTATTCTCAGCAACACTCTGCTGTAAAAGTTAGGTTACGTACTCTTTCGATTTTGTGTTAGTCGTTAATATGTAAATCTGTATTAAATTGATTAACATTTAAGAACTTGCATCTTTATAAAAGATAATTAATTCTTCTACATTTTAATATTATTTATCTTACAGTAGCGCCTATTACCATACATTATAAAACTGTTTTCAGTGACTGAAATGAAGTTTTATTCACAAGTGAATTTTCATTATTTATACTACTGCATTGTTGGTAGCACTGTCAAGCGATGTCAAACTCGTAATTTTCAGGTTAATTTTTGCGTCAGTCTGTGTCAAATAACAAACAAAACCTAACCTACAAACCTCGAATTTGACATAGACTGACAATACACTTCATTACTGCCAATACACATCAGTACTGTCAAACGTATATCACAAATCACAGGCGACTAATTATAAATTTATTTCGCGACATATTCTGACTGAACAAACTATTTAGGGACAAGAATTGCTACTGTAAGATAAAACGTCGTATATCACGCGTGAGCGAAATGCCATTATAAGCTCGTGAGAAATTGTATCGCTCGTGCTGGGCCACTCGCGATTCAAAATTCTCACTCGCAAATAATGATGCATTTCTCTCACTTACAATATAATCTACTATTATCTTACAGTAGCGCCTATTACCATACATTATAAAACTGTTTTCAGTGACTAAAATGAAGTTTTATTCACAAGTGAGTTTTCATTATTTATACTACTGCATTGTTGGTAGCACTGTCAAGCGATGTCAAACTCGTAATTTTTAGGTTAATTTTTGCGTCAGTCTGTGTCAAATAACAAACAAAACCTAACCTACGAACCTCGAATTTGACATAGACTGACAATACACTTCAGTACTGCCAATACACATCAGTACTGTCAAACGTATATCACAAATCACAGGCGACTAATTATAAATTTATTTCGCGACATATTCTGACTGAACAAACTATTTAGGGACAAGAATTGCTACTGTAAGATAAAACGTCGTATATCACACGTGAGCGAAATGCCATTATAAGCTCGTGAGAAATTGTATCGCTCGTGCTGGTTCACTCGCGATTCAAAATTCTCACTCGCAAATAATGATGCATTTCTCTCACTTATAATATAATCTACTATTATCTTACAGTAGCGCCTATTACCATACATTATACAACTGTTTTCAGTGACTAAAATAAAGTTTTATTCACAAGTGAGTTTTCATTATTTATACTACTGCATTGTTGGTAGCACTGTCAAGCGATGTCAAACTCGTAATTTTCAGGTTAATTTTTGCGTCAGTCTGTGTCAAATAACAAACAAAACTTAACCTACGAACCTCGAATTTGACATAGACTGACAATACACTTCAGTACTGCCAATACACATCAGTACTGTCAAACGTATATCACAAATCACAGGCGACTAATTATAAATTTATTTCGCGACATATTCTGACTGAACAAACTATTTAGGGACAAGAATTGCTACTGTAAGATAAAACGTCGTATATCACACGTGAGCGAAATGCCATTATAAGCTCGTGAGAAATTGTATCGCTCGTGCTGGGCCACTCGCGATTCAAAATTCTCACTCGCAAATAATGATGCATTTCTCTCCCTTATAATATAATCTACTATTATCTTACAGTAGCGCCTATTACCATACATTATACAACTGTTTTCAGTGACTAAAATGAAGTTTTATTCACAAGTGAGTTTTCATTATTTATACTACTGCATTGTTGGTAGCACTGTCAAGCGATGTCAAACTCGTAATTTTCAGGTTAATTTTTGCGTCAGTCTGTGTCAAATAACAAACAAAACCTAACCTACGAACCTCGAATTTGACATAGACTGACAATACACTTCATTACTGCCAATACACATCAGTACTGTCAAACGTATATCACAAATCACAGGCGACTAATTATAAATTTATTTCGCGACATATTCTGACTGAACAAACTATTTAGGGGCAAGAATTGCTACTGTAAGATAAAACGTCGTATATCACGCGTGAGCGAAATGCCATTATAAGCTCGTGAGAAATTGTATCGCTCGTGCTGGGCCACTCGCGATTCAAAATTCTCACTCGCAAATAATGATGCATTTCTCTCACTTACAATATAATCTACTATTATCTTACAGTAGCGCCTATTACCATACATTATACAATTGTTTTCAGTGACTAAAATGAAGTTTTATTCACAAGTGAGTTTTCAATATTTATACTACTGCATTGTTGGTAGCACTGTCAAGCGATGTCAAACTCGTAATTTTCAGGTTAATTTTTGCGTCAGTCTGTGTCAAATAACAAACAAAACCTAACCTACGAACCTCGAATTTGACATAGACTGGCAATACACTTCAGTACTGCCAATACACATCAGTACTGTCAAACGTATATCACAAATCACAGGCGACTAATTATAAATTTATTTCGCGACATATTCTGACTGAACAAACTATTTAGGGACAAGAATTGCTACTGTAAGATAAAACGTCGTATATCACACGTGAGCGAAATGCCATTATAAGCTCGTGAGAAATTGTATCGCTCGTGCTGGGCCACTCGCGATTCAAAATTCTCACTCGCAAATAATGATGCATTTCTCTCACTTACAATATAATCTACTATTATCTTACAGTAGCGCCTATTACCATACATTATACAACTGTTTTCAGTGACTAAAATGAAGTTTTATTCACAAGTGAGTTTTCATTATTTATACTACTGCATTGTTGGTAGCACTGTCAAGCGATGTCAAACTCGTAATTTTCAGGTTAAGTTTTGCAAGAGTCTGTGTCAAATAACAAACAAAACCTAACCTACGAACCTCGAATTTGACATAGACTGACAATACACTTCAGTACTGTTAAACGTATGTCACAAATCATAGGCGACTAATTATAAATTTATTTCGCGACATAATTATTCTGACTGCGCAAACTATTTAGGCACAAGAATTGCTACTGTAAGATAAAACGTCGTATATCACACGTGAGCGAAATGCCATTATAAGCTCGTGAGAAATTGTATCGCTCGTGCTGGGGCACTCGCGATTCAAAATTCTCACTCGCAAATAATGATGCATTTCTCTCACTTATAATATAATCTACTATTATTTGAAAATTACAATGACTATTCAACTCACCCCCTTCAAGTTAACTATTCACCAATCTGCTCGCGGTATTGTATATGAGAATTATACTTACTAACTTGTTAGCCCACCGTGTAGGTGGCTTGTCTCTAATTAGAAAAAAATTTGTGATTTTAAAATTGAGTTTTACAAAACCGTCAAGAGGAAATGTTTTAACGTCACTGAGAACGAAAGCCCACCACCAGAAAACTAAATTTTTCTAGATCTAATAACGGTTGAAAAGTGTTCAAAATTATGGTCAAAATAAGTAAATATATTTTAATGTTTTTAATAACATGAAACTATAAAAGAACGCAACGCGAATTACATGAATTTGAAAAAGGATCAATATCTCAGGCGGTAGCATTTAAACCTGCGCTCCTATAAGGAATATAACTGCTAGTCAGATGCTTTAAGCGCATTATATCTTGTCATCGTCATATTTAGCATAGTTAATAGTTTAAAATAATATTGACACTTTTCAATTCTATTTGTTTACATATAACCACCATATTCTTATATATTTTGCCGTAGTTAATAAAACCTTGCTAGATATTATATAAGAATCTAACTTTCTTTAATACGCAAGGTCTATGAAATGCTACGTATAAAGATGCTTATCGATGCACTACGAAGGGTACGGTAACGACCAATCGCAGACAATGAAAACGTGCCACACGCAGACAGACACATCGAAGAGGATATAAGTAGGTTGCAAAATTTAACGCCCTACAAGGAAAAGTAAATGGCCTTACTTTATACAACTATTAATTTACACCATATACTGCATTTATGGGAACATACTTGAATTATGGTTAAATTTTATGTAGAGTTATTACTAACTGTTGTTTAGTTTTATAAAACTCATATACTTTTATTTCAAAAAGTTGGAAGAAGAATAGTTTAATGCTGAAAATATTTTAGTTTTCTATTTATGTCTCTTCTCTTTGTTTCGTACGGTGATATGTACAAATACTGTTATTGACGTTCTTCGGCTTAAAACAATTCCAAGTTAATCAGGCATGCTAGAAAGGGTTATGTTCAGTAGACCAAATTCTATAAAAGACTTCTACTTGTTACCAGGAAATTTTCTGATTAGGCATTTAAATTGGGGAAAATCTGAGCATCAGACATTTACACATAAATATATTTCTAGAATTTTCGTTCTAACCTCTTTTTGAATTGAGACAAATCAAGCATCTTGTGTACTACCGACACGTAAGAAATACATACGGTCTTTAATAGTTTGAAAGTCCTGCATTATATACAATAACATATTTTTGAACCATCGAATTTCAAGCTGTATTTGATGTGTCCGCAAAGCACATATTAAATTCATATTGACAACGCTCAGATTACTGTTTGATGTTTAATGGTTTTTGTACAACCTATGTGCACGACTCATCACCGCATTGAATTTTAAAAATGTTGAGTAATTACTTTCAATTAAAACCGTACCCGGTTTTGATTTTTAATTGCTTTATGTTAACAGAAGAGAGTTATGGCCTGTCAAAATTCCTATACTTTGGAAACAATAATTACAGGAGTAATTAAACGAATTACTCTAGTCAATCACTTTTCTGTAGCTCAGATAAGCGCAGATGGATAGGTATGTATAATTTTAGCGTCAGGATTTAAAACCTGACGGCATCGATACATAGGTGTCAGGCGACGCAAAATGTTAATCTTTCAGAATTTTCAGTATGTGAAGCGAACATAAAAAAATGTCATGCCATTGTTATTATCGCTATTTACTAGATATATGAAGCAAAACTACTATAAATGATAAAAACGGTAGTTACATAACATTAAAAAAATATTATTTGTTATGAAAACGATGATATCTATTGCATCTACAGAAATAATTAACTTTATATATACTTTAACTTTGAAAATTGTAATTTTCCATTTGCATACCCTTTAATCTTCCTTGAGAAACAGGTAGCGTGCGGTCATAGTCTCGAGGCTAAGCTTACCTAGTCTATGAAGCATGAGAACCAACAAAATATAGAGAAAATTGATCTCTGTAGTTACGCAATATAGTCAGCTTGGGAGAAACAAACCCGGAAAAGCTCTATTAAATTTCAAAAATTCTCAACGGAGCTTTGGACCCGAAAGAAAGACAATGAAAATTGAGACGTGGAATATACAGGAGCTATCCACCAAAGCTGAAGAAATATTTTAAGAAATAGAAAAATATAACTTGCGATGCTTTAATAGAGGTTAGACAGAGACAAATACAATGGTGTGATCAAATGAATGACAAAATTATCCAAAGTGAGATGAAATAAAAAAGTTAAAGGTAGTACTAGTCGCGATATGTGTTCCAATAACTATATTAGTATGGATAAGAAAGAACTATTTTATAGAGAAGAAATTAGCGACTACAAGAAAATAATATTGCTCGGTGATGTAAACGGCAGAACGTGATGGAAAATAGACGATCAAGTAGTAGCATACTACGTAAAAGATGCACTCGATAGCAATGTAGCGGAGATAATACAAATGCGTCAGCAATAGCAACATGCTTTAAATATTACAAACGGATAGTTTAAACACTAAGCCATACATGGACAATGGACAATTTACTACATAATAGTTAAACAAGCAACTAGGCTCAAGGTTACAATGATGTCAGAGCTATAATAAGCCCAGAATGTAGCTCAAACCACTAACTCTTAAGGTCCAAAATATGTTTTCCTTTTAAAAATAACATTATCGCAGACACAGGAGAGGAAAATAAAGGCTTCAAAAATAACTTGGGAGGTCTTGCCGATGACTGCCACATTGATGTATTAAATCTGACGAGCAGATGAAATTACCGCGCTGCAAGTTGCTTCGACAGATGATACGTTTGAAGCCATCGAAACTAGTAATCATGGCGCAGGTAAGGAAGAGTTAGCAAAGAAATCTATTGCAAAGAAAGATACAAACTGTGCTCCCTGGTGGAATAACGATTTGGAAATCTTTGTAGAAACGAAGACGAAGAAATGCCGAAAATGGTTAGTGGTAAAAGCAGAACGGAGTATTAACAAGCAAGAAAAAATCGCTAAGGTAAATAAGTAAAGCAAAGAATGAATACCAGAAAAAGCTTGTGAAGAAGTAAATAAAGGTGCTAGGAACACAAGAGCAAATAACTAGAGTCTGGAAATGGTTAAGAAAACGGACACTGCAAATATTAATCACTACGAAAGGACGGATAAAATATTATAAATTCTCATTGACTAAGAAGAGTGCAGTTCTTTAATGACTACCTAAAAGAGAGAACTGTGAACGAAGTACACGAATAGGTAGAGGATATAAGAACTGAAGAAGTAAGAGCTGTTCGAACCCACATGAAACAAAAAAATTTTAAATATCGGATTAATAAAATCAGCTTCCGACGGAACGTGCTATTTTCTAAATGCCTGTATGGTCGCGATCCACCGAGCAAATGCCAGAAGACAGTCATTTTCAAATTTACAAAAATGGAAATAAAAACGACTGCAAAAATTACAAGATTGTACGGAAGAGTCCTAAAACAAAGAATTGAAGATCAATTTACAGAATAGGAAAATCAGAATTGGTTCAGGGTAAAGCGATCGTGTATCTAACTTACGCATAGAAATATGTTTGAGAAATCTGTAAATTAGTACAGGCGCCAGGGAATTTTTACATGCAATTCTTGGTAACAGCATTTTGTGTTAATGGGTGGGTGGGGGGCTGTGCTCTGAGTCTAACTTTAAGTTTTCGGATCGATCGGAGAAATGTTTTTCCGCAATATCGGAAGAAGTGTTGAAAACGGTTTTTCAGCAATTTCTCGTTTCCTGTTGTTCTGGCACTGGAATTGCATCAATACAAGTTTGTAGTTTATAAAATTCCTCACAACTTTTGGAAATGCCTTTTTCTCGTGCGCTCAACAAAGAAATTAAGGGTTAAAATGGGTTTTACGTAAATATATCTCTTTCAGTTAATCCTACAATAAACAATGTTCTTATATTTTTTGTAGAACAACTAATTTGCATAAAATTTTTATATGAGTATTTTGCTATTTGAACAATTATTTACCGTTCTACAGAGCCGCAAATGTCGCAAGTCACGTAAACCGTAGCGCGTCTTTTTATGTGGTCTCCCCGATATGCCTACTCCACGAAGTGTATTTCTAACAGTCTCACACTTCCCATGGTCTTTTTGATGGACCGGGTTCTGCATCGTTGATCCCACTCATTGCAGAATCGTTGATTTTATTGCCCTTGTCAAGTTGTGTTTCCTTTGAAAAAAACTCGGAAAGAGAAAATATGTCGTCGTCGTAGTTGATGTGATATTCGTCAAAATCTGTAGGAAGCATTCTGGAGAATTCCTGCACGTTCTCACAGGATTTTCCGGCTGGAAGCAAATGGCGGTGCACTCTAAACCCGCTTTGCAACAGCCATAGGCCTTTCCACATTTAGTCTTGCACCTGCATGAAATTAATTTTATTATTGCAAGAGGTGCGGGAGGCTCAGTGCTAGACACCTGTGTTAACGTACGGTCACTTTTCTTTCAACCCCATCTTCCCGGGCGTAGAGTGTCACTAAACTTAAACAAAATAAAAATTTATATTTAAAATGAACGATTCACGACTCACCATGTGAAGAACAATCAATTCGGTTATTCTGTTATTTGATTAATTTTTTGAATCTAGACTGTAATGTGTTTTTCTTTGCAAGCCCGGAAAACTGAATACTAAGGAACAGCATTAATCTACATCATGCGTAAAACACGGCGATGCTGTATCAAAGCACATTTTGTTCTTGCATGCATTTTCTGGTTGTGACACAACATCGGCTACTTACGGTATGGGCAAAGTGAAATTTTTTAAAACCCTAGAAAAGACACCTACCCTGTAATCTGCAGTGAATCACTCTGTATAGAAAGATGTAGATGCGGATATCATCGCATTAGCGGGAGAGCAATTTTTTATTGCGTTGTACGGTGGAAACATCCATAAAGATAAATCAATCAACTTGCTGCGATACAAACACGTCGCAAAATCCCTTGCGAAGTCAACGTTTAATCTGGCTTCCGTGCCACCTACAAAAGACAGGGCCAGGATGCACGCATTCCGGACATACCATCAAGTTCAAACCTGGCTTGGAAATGACACTCTACCCACGGAAAGATGAGGCTGAAAGAAACGTGGCCGTACTTTTACACCGGTGCCTAGCAATGAGCCTCCCGCGCCTACTGCAATAATTAAATTAATTTCATGCGGTTGTAAGACCAAATGTGGAAAGGCTTGTGGCTGCCGCAAAGCGGGTTTAAAGTGCACCGTCATTTGCTTTATATGCGCCGAGGAATCTTGTGAGAACGTGCTTGCTACATATGAAGACGAATACCACACCAGCTACGACGATGACCTTTTTTTCTTTTCCCGAATTCGTTTCAAGGGAAACACAACTTAACAAGGGCGACAAAATCGACGATTCTGCAATGATTGGAATTGACAATGCAGAACCCGGCCCATCAAAAAGACCAAGGGAAGTGTAGAAATACACTTAGTGAGTTAGGCCTATAGGGGAGACCACGTAAAAAAACGCGCCACAAGCTGTACCTCAAAGGTGGTGTGGAAAACAGTTGGTGCGACACACTCGAAGGAACAGGGCCGTTCAAAAGTGCACACTAAATGTACGGTTTACGTGACTTGCGACATTTGCGGAGCTGTAGAACTTTAAATAATTGTCCAAACCGAAAAATACTCATACACAAATTTTATGAAAATTAGTTGCTCTACTAAAAATAGAAGAGTATTTTTTATCGTAGGATTAACTGAAAGAGATATATTTACGTAAAACCCATTTCAACCCTTAATTTCTAGTTTTTATGGGGTAACAACTTTTGAATTGTTAAGCGCACGAGAAAAAGGTATTTCCAAAAGTTGTGAGGAATTTCATAAACTACAAACTTGTATTGATGCAATTTCAGCGTCAGAGCAACAGCAAGCGAGAAATTGCTAAAAAACCGTTTTCAACACTTCTTCCGATATTGCGGCAAAACAATTTCTCCGATCGATCCGAAAACTTAAAGTTAGACTCAGAGCACAGCCTCCCACCCACCTATTAACCCAAGAATTGCACTTAAAGCCCTATTAATGATTTCCCTGGCGCCTGTACTAAATTGGTTTACACCGAACCTCCCTCGCGCGAATTAGTGAATTTGCAAATTTAAAAAAAATGTATCCCAGTGGGGTTTGAACCCGCCGCATCTGCATAGCGATCGTAACTGTACCTGCGTAGCGATCGTAACTGCGCCATCGAACCTAATTGAAATGAGCGCGGTGCGCGTCTCTATTTAACGGAACGACCCTTTTGTGACATTATCCTGTATGTGTTGAGTCCTATTTTCGGCAAATGTAAAGCCTGACCTATGTGAAAATTATTACTTCCTTCTATTTCAAAATTAACGCAAATATAAACTAAATTTTATTTTTTTAAGATGCTTACCCTGTATATATTTGTCTGAAATTTTCATGGTTTCAGTCAGGTCGCCCAGGACGCCCACCGTTCCATAATTTCTTAAGCCAACTTTGTTCTTTAGTGTGTTTGCTTAACTTGTTATTCCATATTATAAGACTTTTCCTGTAGTTTATAATATGTTTCATGATTTGATGGGGCCTATATGTG
>CALNHX010010426.1:0-40390 GCA_940337035.1 Agriotes lineatus
GGTATGATACTCTTTTAGCTCCATTTTTGCGGCGTCCATTTTTGTGGTCCTTGTTTTTGCTGGCGTCCGCTTTTGTGGACTTTTTCGTGGTCCTCTTGTGACCCCTAATCATCGAGCGAAGTTGGCCCCAGCTGCCGCCTTGAGCATTGCGAGCATGTAGAAGCCCCCATGTCTACAACCGAGAGCAAAGGTAGAAGTTCCTGCGTAACCTCCTTCATCGACACGTTTACCTGCAGGTCGTTAGCTCTGCACAAACCTTGGTTAAGCACGGCGCTGGTTATCGAACCCTCCGTCTACGCTTGCTGCAGTCTGGAGGACTATCGCAAGGTCGGTTGTTATTTATTATGATTTAGGCCACTTAAAATTTAGGATCCGTTTTAATATGTTTTGTGACTGTGCTACTTCGTATCCGGAAAATGACTGAATGCTTGTAGTCTGCATTTTAAGTGCATTACTCACCTTTTGAGTCAGTTTAAGTGTTTGCTTTTAATAATTTTGTTGCAGTGGTTCATTCTCACAGTTTTAGGTTAAAAGTTATTAGGATGGTTGTACCTCAAGCTCCGTCCAAGTGTTTATATTAGCGAAAGTTGTACGGCGTTTGCATGACGAAATTAATCCATTCTCGGTCGTCACGTCACACTTGTGACATAGCTTTAGGTTGAATCCAGCCTCAAGATGGCCCGAATTTGCAAGTAATTTCGTGTAATATTAGCTTGCGACATCTTGACAAAGATTTGAAACTTACCTTAGTCCAATAACGGTTTACAAAGCGCTTTAGAAAGAAGCAAGATCTTGGTTCCGTAAGAGCAATATTACTATTTTTGATAAACTATAAGGCTGCTTTTGCATAGTGGGTAATTGGTCAAATTTACATAGTAATTCTAAAATTAAGCTGTAATAAATGTGTCATAGCCATTGTGCTATCGACAACTTGTTAGTTTTGCATTTAGCCATTTGATTAGTCATTCTGTGATTCGATTATGCATATTAATATACCTTACCCTATTTATTTGAGCTACGCCTTAACTATTATAAAAATTATGTACCGTTATTTTGGTGAGATTTCTTATGACGATTACTACTGTGATATAAATTTCTGATATGCTGATTTGGTTTGCCGTACGATATTTTTGTGTGCATTTTCATTGTGTTTGTATTTCTGCCTGCTCAATTATACGGCTTTGACATCTTTGCCTGCGTATCTGATTTGTGGCTTTGCCATTACCTTTTAATTTTAGGTTTGGTTAGTAGCGCCTTCTGTAGTGTACATTTTGATTAGCAAAGTGCTGGGTTACTTGTTACTTGGCGCCCATATTTTTATTCTTCAGCTGAAGCTTTTGATTCTTTTGTTTTACCCACGACCAGCTCCGGCTGAGAAGTCGGTTGCCTTTGCTTACTTCTTCTACAGCCTCCGTAACGGTAACATTCTTTGAACTCTGATCTTCGTTCTGAGGCTTAGCATGCGTCATCATGCCACTTAGAGTTGTTGTGGACTTGAAGGCAGTTCTTATATTGAATCTGTTTCCGATTCTTCTCAGTTTGGCGGAAACTCCTCGGATGTATGTTATTACGGCCGTGGTTGTATACCAGACGCTGCGCTGTATAAACACAAAGAGAAGTCCGCAAATTTCCAGAGAATGAAACTTACTCCGCATTACAGCAAACCGCTTCACCTATACGGTCTACCCAAGGTACACAAAGAGGGAATACCCCTAAAACCGATAGTTAGTTCCATAAATTCACCATGCCATCCTCTATCAAAGTTCGTGTTAACAGTAATATCCCCACTAGCGGACAAAACACCATCCGCCGTGAAAAATACTGAACACTTTGTAGACAAAATCGAACAAACTCACATAGCTCCGAATGACATGATGGTGAGCTTTGACATAGTAAGCTGCTTCACAAGTGTGCCGGTAGATGGCGCACTAGCAATCATCAAAAACAGGCTGGAATTGGATGACACACTTGCCGAACGCAGAGATCTACAGATAGATACAATAATGGAGCTGTTAACGATCTGCATTAAGACCACATACTTCCAAGCAGACGAGCAGTTCTACTAACAAGAGTTCGGAGTGGCCATGGGATCTCCACTATCTCCAGCAGTCAGCAACATCTACATGGAAGACTCTGAAGAACAAGCTATATCTCAATATGAGAACAAGCCTAGTCTATGGCTGCGATACGTAGATGATACGTTCGTAATATGGCCCCATGGAAGAGATACGCTGGACGGCTTCCTGGAGCATCTCAATAATCAAACTCGATCAATTAAGTTCACGATGGAAATAGAATCGGAAGGCAAACTCCTATACCTCCCGTACTAGTCCAGAAGAATGGTGACACGGTACAAATAAAGGTATATCGAAAACCAACCCATACGGGAAGATACCTACACTACGATTCTAACCACCACAAAAGCGTGAAACGTGGCATCGCGAGATGCCTATATAGCCGAGCCAAGACCATATGCTCCGAGGAAGAAGACCTTAAACGGGAAATTGAGATAATCACAGAACTGCTGAAAGCTAATGGCTACCTAAAAATAACTCTAAACCAAACGCTAAAAGAGATGGATGGAAATACAACACCGGCAGGGGAAGAGAAAACGGAGCCAACAACCACGGCCGTAATACCATACATCCAACGAGTTTCCGACAAGCTGAGAAGAATCGGAAACAGATTCAATATAAGAACTGCCACAACAACTCTAAGAGGCATGATGAAGCATACCAAGTCTCAGAATGAAGGTCAGCGTAAAAAGAACTGTATCTACAGCGTACGTGCGAGTGCGGAAGACAATACATAAAGGAAACACAACGACCACTATGAGTGAGATTATCGGAACACCGCAAAAATATTAGTAAGGGCAAATCCAAGATCGCAGAACACGCAGACCACCACATACAATGGGATAACGCATCAATTGTAGCTAAAGAGGAAAACAGGTTCCGTAGGAAGCTGAAAGAAGGTACATACATAGCGCTGCCAGTAGAACCAATTAGTTAGGCTAGAGCCCATTTGGATGCCACTACTGCTCAGAGAATACAAAAATAGTCTACTGCGCAGACAGCGGTAAGATATAAGTTTATAACTAAAATATATAACCGCGCTGGTGTCCTAGTGGTAAGAGTGACAGACTAGTAATAACAGCGATCAGCGGTCCTGGGTTTAAACCCCGGGGTAGGCACGAGTGTACGTATAAAGACGTACAATATCATTCCTTCTCAGGACTAACCAGGAACACCTGAAGACGAGAGTAGATCAAAAACTCCCGAAACGTCGTGTAACAAACACCCTAGACAGTGGAAAGAGTCTGATAAAACATATCATATGATATATCGTTATAAAGAGAATTTCTTACAGGTTTAGAATATGTAATAAAATTGAGTACGTTCTATTTAAAATTTTGAATGTATTTTCTACATTTATGCTCAATTGTTTTTGTTTGCTATGCAGATAATAGAAAATTAATTGTAGAACAACTTTTTTTCTATAAATTTTGTTATATCTAACAATAGTCGAGATATCTTCTGTGACAGCTAAAATCAAACAGACTGTATATTGCTTAAATTTTCCACGTCAGTTCTGAAATTCATATAATTATGGTTTTCAATGTGACGCGACACATCTCTAGGAAAATACGTTTGTTGTAATTATTGTCTTCACTATCTAGAATGATAGGATTTTGAAAGACAATGTTATGTTTAGTTAAGCGAACATGAGAGGCAAACTGGATTTTTTCGTTGATTTTAGTTTAACACCACGTTTGGCTCGATTAATTCACACAGTCAAATTTATATATAACATTGAACTTCCGTATTGCAGAAATCTTATTCTTTAGTTGTGAGATCAAATTTTTATTTGTGAGAACACTATTCTTTGCTATGTAAATAGCTACATCTTTAAGATCGTTTATCAATTTTTTAGTTAAATTGTTAATGTGAGGAAGAGATTTATATTTTCTAATTTGATTGGACTATATACCGGGTGACCGGTTTCAAAACCGACCATGGCATAATGCATAACACATCATACATTGGAAGATTACTGGTTCCTGTTTTAACTTATAAGAAGAATAATGATTGTAATGTTGTTAAACTAAACAATTTTAAAATGCAAAGAAAACTACTGGTAAAAATATCTTAACGTCCATAATAATATTGAAATACTTGATAATACCAATTACATCAATTTTCAAATTTAAAAAAATATTACGGGCGGTTAAATTAGAACTTGGCGAATTTGGCGACCGAGTACCCCACGCATCAGTGGGATGCGGGTGCCTTAAATGCAACGCATTTACTGTTGACCCATTTTGTCGCTTCTACAATATTTACCGTGTATCTGTTGGATCACATTATCGCGAAGGGTAAAGCCTGAGATATGTGCAAATGACTGCTTGTATGTATTTTTGAGTTACAGCAAAAATAAACAAAATTTTATTTTTTAGACTGTATATCGTAGTCTGAAATTTTCTTGGATTCATACCAGGTAGACATATAATCTACATGCAAAATACTATCTTACTCCAACAAATAGTTTTTGAGTTTTATGCAACAGACAAAGAGACAGACACACGGAATTGATAGAACCTGTTTTTCGTTATCCAGTGACCCTAAAACGTGTAGATCTGAAGAAATCTCGGAAGGTGATCTTTTAGCGATTGCAGTATTTTGGTAGTCCTTTAGACGAGGGAAGTAAAAATGAAATTTATAATTTTAATAATCTTTGCTAAGGGTAAGCCATATTCTCCTTCAATCTCCTTCTAGATTTTAAGGATATTTTCAATTAGTATTAGTTTTTTAGGAATGTTAGTAAACAGTGAGGCTATGTCAAGATTAACGATTACATATCCTTCAGGTAATTTATAGCTGTTCATTAAAGAAGCGAAGTGGAAAGAATCTTTTACAAAATACTCCCTTGAAGCATACGTTTGTAACACTGTTAAATAAAACATAAATGGAGCACCACTGAGTAAATACTAATATGCCAACTGCTTTTGAGTAATTAAAAAATATTAATTTAATATAAATAAAATTAAATTTAGTAATATCATCAAATTAATAAGTTGATAAGCAATTTGTGCTGAACCAATAAGAAAATTAAAGAAAACACAAAAGTAGGTAATCAGGTGGGTGATACAGATATTGGTTATAGAAGAGTACTGTCTTATTAGGTACAAACATATATCTAATACTTACTATATTGCTAGCGGCTATGAGTGGGAAACTTACCGATGAAGTGAGACACACAACCAACTCCTTATTGTATACGGTGAGCTGTGCGCAAGCGCGGCGGCGTCGACCGCCCAATGGGGAAGTGGTCAAGTCTAAAATTCGCTTCTAAAGGCGGAGTTCGACTTCTCACGCATGCGCACGAGACGCGTTATACTCTAAGTGAAACTATGTCGGCGCCGTAATGTTTTCTGAAGTTTCCAGGCCCTACCAGCAATATATGTGTATTATATATATGGGTACAAACAATCAAAAGCTATACATTTCTTATTTTTTTAATATTTTTAAGGTGATTAATTTTGGTATGTGCCTATCTAATATCCGATTTCATTTCCTGAAATCAGCGATGAACAAATTCGTACTACAGCAAATACCAAACATTTTCAGAAAGGCTCATGTGTCGGTAAGCAAATCACCTTTTATTTATTCAATTGAATCGATAAACTTGTTTTGCAGATGGCATAAATAAAGAAGGAGCAAGTTAAGATCCAACTTCGTAAAAGGAGGCGCAGCACACATAACATTGATTGGCCCAGCTTATTTCAGACGCTTCTCGTAACATAGTGGATGATCGTATCTCAAACAACATAAATAAAGCTTATTCTCCAGTTAGCGGATAGCGGATTTCCAAACTGCTATCGCAGCTGATTTGGTAGAAATATTTTCCCATACCTTTAGAAAAAACGAGCTCTTAGCTGCCGTAGACAATAATTATATGTAGTAAATAGATACTTAACATATACAGTATAAAGGTTTCTTAATCTGCTTGTTGCAGTATTAGAAACACCTAAAATGATATCAAGCTTAGCTGTATGTTTAACTTTTGTTTATTATTGAAGTGTTCTTCGAATTAGCAGAAAACGAAAATATCATGGAAACACAGCTTTCGCGTTACTAATTCTTTTAACAGCAAAAAATAAAGATTTTTTGTAGCTGCTTAGAAAATCAAATTTCAAGAGAAACGAAAAAGCAGAAAGTCAGAACGCCATCGCTTCCTGTCAAAACATCCGTAGACAAACTCATTCAGGGCATAAAAGAACTTCTATAAAATATCTAGATTATTTGGGAACACATTATTATAAATAGATTTAATTTGATTTCTTTTCCACTTCTCTTGTATAAGGCAAAGTACGTATTATCATAGTGAAAGAATCGCCTTCCGAAATTTCTTCAAATCTTTACGTGTCAGGGTTCCTAGATAACGAAAAACATTTTTCTCAATTCTGCCTTTCTGTCTGTCCGTTCATCTGTTGGCGGTATAGATTATAAACTATTTGTTGGAGGAATACGATATTTTGCATGCGGTTTAGATGTCTACCTGACTTGAAACCCAATATACCGTTGGTTAAAAATACAGGGTAAGCACCTTTTTTCTTTAATTCAAGAACTCTTAGTTAAATATAGATTATATTTGCACATAACTCAGGTTTTTACCCTTGACGAAAATAGGGTTTTTTGGCCCAACAAATACAGGGTCAACACGTTAAAAGGACTGAAATGCACAGAGGTCAACACGGACCGCAGTCATTGCGAACATAAATGTGCAGTGATTGATGTAGCTACAGAACTATTGGTTAGAGAATAATATTATGACCAAAAGAAATAGATATATTTTGGACCCCACAGATACAGGGAGAACATTTTTTACTTTAATATTTTCACTGTTTGTATTTTCAAAGGTTCCACTTATGAGAGAAGTTCCGTGTAAAGCCTTTTATAGATTTGTTTGAATATGGATGCGATGCATTTCATGGCAGATGAGACTTTTTTCAACATTTTAATAAACAGTTGCTTAAATTCTTCTTCTAATTTCAGGACTCGTCTATTTGCCATTTTTTCTGCGTTTCAGTTTTTTATTTCGTTCATTATATCTTTCATTTTTCTGATGTCAGTGTAATATGTTCCGTGTTTAAATCAGCAAGGTTTTACATATCTGGCTCGTTTTTAATTCATGATATTTTATGTAGGAGATTTATTTATTCCTCTTTCAGTATCTTTCTCGTTTGAGATTTTCTGTTCAAATTGTTTTATATTCAACATTTTTCATACTTTTTATAAATCTCCCCCATAGAACTGTCCCTATAGGTACTATTAATTTCAGAATTTACTTAATTGTAAATTGATTTTTATTTTAAGTGCTCTGGTTCATAGAGATTTGTTTTATACAGGGTAATTCATACGTATGGTCATTAAATTAAATGTATTCTGACCTTAGTAGAGGTACATTGCACTGAAAATTAATAGCTTGCGGAAAATCGTATTAGGGCTAGTGCAGACCAAATGTGATTGAAATAAGCAAACACCTGTTTTTTTGCTTCTGCAATTTATTCAAATTTGGTTTTATCGCTACCCCATGTGCAAACTTTGTTGACAGAAGTTCATTCTAGTGACGGTCAATCAGTTTAAGCAAGTAAATGTTTTATTTCTTTGTGGGATTATTATTAACTTTAGACGTATAGTATGTTATACAAAATTGTTCTGCTAGATGTCCTCTAACTACTCTTAAACTTAATGATTATGCTTATGAATCACCCTGTATATTATATATGCTTTTTCTATTTTCTGCTTTTATGAAACAAATTGTTCTTATATCGGCATTTAGATGTCACTTCTTACTTAGATCTGATGCGTAAGTAAATTGACAAACTTCCCAACTTATTTTGCACAATATTATGAAGTGTTTATTTACAGAACTTTTTCTATAATTAATCACACAACAAAAACATTAAATACAAATAAAAATAGGTCATTCCTCTTCTATTTCAAATATCTTAACTTGATCTGCTTTATAATAATTTGGAGAACTTCGATGTCAATTCCCTTAATTTTGCGTGCTTCCTGCTTTCCAATTTCGGTATCCCGAACTTTATCATAGACACTCTAAGATAAATAGCCCAAACAGTTTACGGTTGGACGAGTCTGGAGAATACTGTTTGGATTCATATGTTTGAGTACCACAGGAATGTTGTTATCACTGAACCATTAGGTTACATTTCGAAATTCAAATTCGGCCAAAATACAAAAATCATCATTTCTCTGATCTACAAAAATAAAACGTTATTTTGAGAAGTACGCGCAAAAACTTTAACGACTAATGATATATTTACTACAAAGTCAACTGAAACCTTAATCTAATAACTTCTATGGTCTTTAAAATCAATTTCCTTAATGTTCTAATTTTTCCACGCCCGTATACAGTAGCTGCTTTAAATTACTGTTGAAACGATCGGAGCGCTCGCTCTAGTTGTCCGACTGCTTATTAATATTAAATTATATGCGACCTGTGAAAGAAAATCAATAGTCGCAAACATAAAATTAACGATACCTTTTCACTACGAGTTAAAAACCCTTTATGATCTCAACGCAGTTGTGCAAAATCCATTTAATTTTATGTAATGCAGATATACTGTATCACATTGGATAGTCGCCACCCCAAAAACTTCGCTAACCACCGAAACTCCAATGTGAAAACAGTTCTACCACACTTGGCTTAGATATTGCGTATTTTAACATTTATGATTTCTCCCAACTCTATTATCTTTAAGTACAAGCTAACGCTACATAAAGCAACAACAGTTGCTTGGGGTGTTTTTTCAAAGCGGTTTTCTGGGGTTGCCCCGTAATAGGGTCAAACGAATTCGTTCTACTGTTTCAGGGGCTACGGCGGAAATATTGCTGATGAAACTGCTTCTCTGGTACTCGATAAGTCCCTCTGATAGCCTAATGACCCTGTAACTGGTGTAAAATTCCCGACACGTAGTGTAAAGCTACAGGAACAAGGGTCGGTTTTTCGCGTTTCTTTAGTTTTGAATTATTGGATACCCAAATCCTCGCAGTGTAAACCTTTCCGAATTCCCACATACTGGTGCGTGGTGCAGCCTTAGGCAATGCGGCGAGTTTGGTTGGTGGTGATAATCCAATTATTCGAACCCAGTCGATGTATTGATTCGAAATTAGAGCGCCGTTAAACTTCACCTCTTGTAAACATGGAATTTCATTGTGAAGTCGTCGATTACATGTGAGCTGACATTATAGAAGATTTACCATAACTTTTTACACAAATAAGCTTTTAGCTTGAAACATTAATAATGTTTCATGATATTAAATCTGGAAGTTTCATACAAATACAAAGTAAATATTGGAAACAAAGTTTATTAAAGACCCAACGCAGCACAAAATTTATCTATTGC
Organism: Agriotes lineatus; assembly: GCA_940337035.1. Lineage (NCBI taxonomy): Eukaryota > Metazoa > Arthropoda > Insecta > Coleoptera > Elateridae > Agriotes > Agriotes lineatus. The sequence continues at coordinate 9,431 of CALNHX010010426.1, forward strand.
CATTTTTGCTGACAGTGTTGATGTATTAAGTGCTATGGAAATTTTTACGAAGCTAAGCGATAAGCTTCCAAGTTTGTAAATTAAAACTTGTGACATCAATCTTTCATTTTGGCATGCAATTAATCACTTATATTTGTACTAGTACATATGCAATAATTAGAATACAGTTACTGAAAACAGTTTTAATACTACAACAATATAATATAACAAACTATCCTTATAATATAATATTAAAAAGGGTGCTACCTATAGTTTGATTGTCAAAGTTTTGTGTTAGCTTTGTCATTGCTATAACATCATCAATATTTTAAATTGACTGGTAATCTACAATTTCGGGGAAAACTGTGTCTTTCATTTCTATACACATTTAAGACAATATATGATCGTTCATTCATTCATTCATTATCTTTAGCTTCTTTCATCTTTCGTTGTCGAGGACCATTATATAATCTAATTTTAATAGAATTTTGATAATATCATATAGTATTTGGGAATCGCTTTAAACCCTGTTTTTAGTTTAGTGCGCATTTCCTCTTTACCCATCAACTACAGCAAGTACCATTTATATGCCGACAAACAACAAACTTATTTAAAATGTTTCTCCAGATGCCTTAGAATAATTTAGTAAATACGCATTAGTAGAAAAAAATAGTGAGTGATGCAAGAAGTCCACAATCCTATGAAGTCAAGGCAAGAATACAAAGATAAAGATATGCAAATCTATGAGATTATTAATTCTGAAATCAGACGTAAGGTAAGACAGGTAAAAAAAGATGGTTACTAGATAAATGTCCCAAGATTGAAGTCTATGGGAGTAAGTACGATAGTTTGAACGTACATAAATAAAATAAAAGAAATTGCTGGTCTGATGTAATGGTAAATGAAAATAGAGAGAGGGTCACCAAATTAAACCAAAAACTTCTGTGATGGACAGAATATATTCGGGAGCTTTTCAACAATTGTTGTGAAGAAATAGAAAATTCTGACGTCGAGTATACGGTTCCAAAGGTATTAAAATGCTAAATCGGGAAAAGCAGGGCACCTTATAAAGTGCCTGCAGAACTTTTAAAGCTCATTGGTAAAAATGCGATGGATATACTAATAAAACGTCTTATCATCATCTACGAGACTGATAGATTCCTAACCGATTAGCTTGCTTCAACATTTGTGACTTGGCCAAAGAAACACAACACTAGAGAATTTTTAGAGTAGAGGACTATTGCGCTTATGAGTCACACCTTAACAATATTTTTAAAGACCATACACAATCAAGCCTTTAAACAACTGAAAGAGGATATCAGCGATACTCAGATGGGTTTTAAGAATGAAATTTGAACCGGTAGAGGAGGCGCTTTTCGAAATTAATGTAATGACGCAGAGGTGTCTGGACATGAACCATAACATTTATGCTTTTTTTATAGACTTCAGGAACGCATCCGACAGAGTCCAACACTCGAAGTTTTTGGAGATATTGACAAAAAAGAACATTGAATCTAAAAATATCAGAATAATATCTAATCCGTGCTAGTATCAAACAGCACTAATCAGAGTTGAAGAAAATCTAAGTGAAGAGATTAAAATATGTCAAAGTGTTAAGCAGGGTTATGTAGTGTCCCCCGTCCTTTGTTGTTTAATCTACAGTGTGTCCCAAAAAGTTTTAAACAAATGGAGAAAAAGTTTATCTTACATTTCACAAAAAAAAATTCTTGATAAAAATCTCTGCATGACTTGTAGATCCATAATCAAGTACAAAATTGTTAAAACATTAGCTGATATAGAGAGAAAATCAAAATTATGATTTGGAATGAGAGTAAAATACGTTCAAACTGTAGGGGAGAGCAAAATGTTCATTGAAATTGTTATTCAGTAGCATTTGACATTTGTTGACAGTTATTAGATATTCCAAAGCACTCTATCCAGAACGTGCTTAATAAGGAGGAGTAACACAAAATCAGGAGCTTATCATGAACGGGATCTTACGATGTTTCGTACTGCGCATTAATCTAACAATTGCTGACGTATTTATTGAAATAGTCTTATAATTTTTATCTGGGAAAATCACTAATCTAATAATTTTTTGCTACTTAATAACAATTTGAATGAACATTTTGCTCTCCACTACGTATTTTACTTTCATTCCAAATCATAATTTTGATTTTCCCTGTATATCAGCCAATGTTTTAAAAATTTTGTACTTGATTATGGATCTACAAGTCATGCAGAGCTTTTTATTAAGAATTTTTTTTTGTGAAATGTAAGATAAACTTTTTCTCCATTTGTATAAAACTTTTTGGGACACACTGTATGTAGCGAAGGCATTTTAGAAAAAGCGCTTGCCGAATAATCACCTGGCATTGTCATAAACGAGGAAATCATTAACAATCTGCGTTACGTCGATGATGCGGTGATCGTAACGGATAGTCTAAGTCACCTGCAATGTTGCATGTAGGAGGCATGGTCTTGATATGAATTTAAAAAACACGAAATTCATAATTATTGCCAAAAATCAAAATGTAAATAATAATAAAGCATATTTAAATATCGATAACACTCTGATAGAACCTATGTCTTCCTATAAATATCGTGGTGCATGGTTAAATGAAAGATCAGACCAAACCAAGAAAATCAAGTGCCGCATTGAAGTTGCTGGCAGTACTTTCATAAAAATGAAAAAAAAAATACAATCGTGACATAAATCTGAATCTTAGAACTAGAATGGTGAGTGCCACGAATTATCCATCTTATTATATGGACAATCTTGGACAACAAAATCGTAAAATCTTCATCTTCATAACATTGAAGCGTTTGAAATTTGGTTGGACGTTGAGAATATCATGGGTAGATAAAGTTGCTAACACTGTGTCCTTGCATTTAATGGTGTTTTAACAAATAAGTAAGCCTCTTAATGAGACGTTGGCGACTATTCTAGCCCATATAATTCTGTTGGCCGGATGCTTTTTCTATCCACTGTCGCAGGTTTCGCATCCATGTGGTTTTGAGTCTACCGGGGTCTATCTTGCCCTTAAACTTCTCATAGTTTATTAACTAGAAGATGCAGTATTTATAGTTTATCATGATGTGACCAACATAGTTCAACTGCCACACAAATGTGATTCTTTCATCTGAAGAGAAAATATGTTCAGATGATAACTAGCCCTAATAGTAACCTTTCAAACAATTACTATAATGTGCCCCTTAGAGAATTATTTAATAACTAGAATTTCAATATTGGGTAAAATACAATAAAATTCGTGTTTATTTTTACTAATTTTTATTTTAATTTTGTCTACATAGTGTACTGTTCCATTTAATTCGTGTATAATCCATATTGACAGAATTTATAAATACAATTATTTAACACTCATAAATGCATAGAGTTACTGGTGACACCAGTCTCAATAGCTTGACTTTTCCTCGCTTGTCATCCTGTATTTATTGATACTATGAAAATGTTGCTGGTGTGACATTTGTAAATAAATTGTAACATCCTTGCCACTGTATTTTAAATATTATGACTATATTGTTACCATTTAGTGTCTTGAGGTACCGAGTATGCTGCTTTACCTTTGCCGTTTTACTTCCCCCGTCTAAAAGACGAAATGAGTATTGTAATCACGAAAAATTCACCTTATATTTCTTCAGATGTTCACGTTTCAGGATCCCTAGATGAGGAAAAAGAGGTTTTCTCAATTCCGTCTATCTGCTTATCTGTTGCCGGTATAACTCAAAAACTATTTATTGGAGTAAGACGATATTTTGCATGCATATTATATGTCTACCTACCATGAAATCGGAAAAAAATCGGAGAAATATGTACAAAATGAGCGCATTAAAAAATTAAATACTGTTTATTTTTGTTAACTGAGAAATAGATAAAAGTAATCATTTGCACCTAGGTCAGGCTTTACACTTGACGTAAATGGGGCCCAAGGGCCCAACAGATACAGGGGAATGTTATAAAAGAGTCAACAACTTTGAACAAGTCCGTTCTGTTAATTAGAGCCGCACAACGCAACCTGGACCTGTGGATCAAGCACCCGGATTTAAATTCGCGTTCGCAGGCGCGGTAGTTGGAATCCCATCGCCGGTAATTTTTTTTTAATTTAAAATTGAATTAATTCGTATTGCCAACTGTTACTTTTTTATGGTTTCCGTATTATTACGAATGTGAAGATCTTTTTACACCGATGTTTCTTTGGTTTTTAAAATTGTTTAGTATTACAACGTCTACTTGCTAGGGATTTCTGAGTAAAGCCCTTTACAGGTTTTTGAATTTGTACTTTTTGCACAAAAATTGTAAAAAAGTACCAAAATTACGATCGTAAACTTATGGAGGATATTTATCTAAATTTTAAGAAATTTTTCCATGGTCCACTCGTGTAGGGGAGGGGGGCGAAATAAACTCATTTAAATGAGACACTATATTTTTCACGATATAATCATCGATGACCCTACAAATACGTGCATATCTATCTCTTAACACACGTTAAAATAACAACTCATTATGAACGATATAGTTAAATATATTAAATAATGTATTAATTAAATGTCCTTACTCCTGTATTGTTATAGATCAATTTTGGATGGTTTCGAAATCCTGTTATATGAAAGTGTCTATTAATCAAATTTAAAAAAAAATGTTTTTTAAGGCCAACAATTACACCAACGGCAATGACCTATAAATTGAACCTTACATTGTTCTGAGCTCATTTTCTTTAGAAGTAATTTCACAGTCTTGAAGTGCGCAGAAACTCGGGTGCTAACATCGTACCTCTTTCTATGTAAATATTTTATATATTATCAGGTTAAGGGTCCTCCAGCGCTATGTAAAACTACAGTAAAACTAGAAATTTAAAGTTATACAACCCATTATGCAGTAGATAACCGAACGGCTGGCATTTTTCATTTCAAAAGATTAAAGGCTTAAAGATTTAACTCACCACGCTTTTGCATTATATTCGTAATATTCTCTTATCTGCTGCATTGACTAAAAGGAACTACCGCAGATAGTTATTTCTGTTATTTACAACACATTATTGGGATTTCATTAAACGACTATAAAATTGTCATTAACAAAATAAGTATTTTTGGGTTGATTGGAAGGTGATTTCCGTTTAGACGCCTTCCGTTTAGAGTCCTCGGACTAATTATACCGTTTTTCTTCCGTTTAGACTCCTCGGATTTGAAAAACTAATTAAGCATTCCGTTTAGACTCCTCGACTTTGGCGGTGACGTCATTGCAATGTTTGTATTTCTTCACTCTGACATAATTTCAGTTTTGAAAAATCAAGTATGCCTTGGAAATTTTCAAAAATCTATTTTTCTGTAGAGTACCGTGCCTTTTATTTGGCGAATACGACAAAAAGTTATGAAGAAAATTTTTTTAGAATCAACATTTAGGCACCTATGCCAAATTTCAAAATCCTCGGCCAACTTTGATCTCTCACATTTTCTTTTATGTTTGTCCCAAGTCAAAGAATTTTACTTTTAACAAAGACTGCCATGGAAAAACAAATATTGTGAACAAAGTTTTTTATTTCATAACTAACCGACCCGGCAAACGTTGTTCTGCCCAAAAATAATTTGTCTCTGAAACCCCGTTTCACCACTATAGAGTTTTAATTTTATGTCATGTCCATCGTCTTGGACTTAAAAATAAATTTGAAATTTTGTTTAACAGCTGTTTTTGCAATTTAAATTTCATGTAAGGTTGATGAGTAGTCACTGGCAATCATGCTCATACCATAAAGGGTTCACATATCTACCAGACCATCTCACTCACAAAGATTTTTGTCAGACACATTAAAATTTTATTGTTAAAAATACGTAAAAAGTTTGTGTAACGTTTCGCTAAACATAGTTAGCTTCTTCAGACAATATTTGATTAAAATAGGACATTTGTTGAATAGTATCACATTGTTAAACTGATTATATTAGCTGAAATTTTTCTTTTATTATGCAAGGTGAGTGAGATGGTCTGGTAGATATGTGAACCCTTTATGGTATGAGCATGATTGCCAGTAACTACTCATCAACCTTACATGAAATTTAAATTAAAAATAAATGCCATTTTCGCAATCAACGTCCCAAAAATCCTCAATAACGACACCCATATCGATTTTTAGGCTTATTTACCCCATTTCACCCCCTAAGAGGTAGCGGACCCGACAGACGTTGTCATGCCTGAACGTTGGTTTGCCTGGTATTAGCGGGTTCAACAAACGTTTTTTCGGTATTCGAATTTTCGATTTGTTTCATTTAAAAAAATATTGGGAGTGGTGGGGGGGGGGGATTCGTAAAAAGATTTTTTTTTAAATCCTAGAACCCGATTGCAGCGCCACCTACCGGGTCCAATTGTGAAACTAAACCATCCAGGGGCCCACTCAAGCACATACAAAAAATTTCATAAAAATCGGTCAAGCCGTCTAGAAGAAGTTCAGTCACATACACACGTACAGAAGAATTATATATATAAAGATATAAATCTTTGTTAAAAATCTAATTGTTTTGGGAAATAATCATAAAAGACAATGTGAGAGATCAAAGTTGGCCGAGGATATTGAAATTTGGTATAGGGGCCTAAATGTTAATTCTAAACAACTTTTCTTAATAATTTTTTGTCGTGTTTGCCACATAAAAGGCACGTTATTCTAAAGAAAAATAGGTTTTTTGAAAATTTCTAAGGCATACTTGATTTTTAAAAAGTAAAATTATGTTGGAAACCTTTAACCAAGCAGGGCTGAACCCCAAAAAATAAAAATTTAAATCGAGAATGTTTACGTTTTACAAGAGTCGTTTTACCTATCCGAGGACACACTGTATATGTTTAGTATACTTAGCCAGTCCTAAGTCTGGGCAGAGTGGGAAGGAATATTTGTCGTATTTTCAATCCACACAAACTAAGCGTTCTTTAATATTTCGAGGAGTCTAAACGGAATAATTAAATAGTAATTAGTTGAGGGAAAAGTTGGAGGACTCTACTCGGAAAATTTAATCCGAGGAGTCTAAGCGGAAGGAGTCTAACCGGCATAAATCGATTGGAATGACATATTATTGGAGATACAGTAATTTCTACAAGTACTTGCTAATGATTTAAGTTAGGCAACAGATCTATTTAAATATTTCGACTAATGCGGAATGCTGAATCGTAATAATTACCTATTGCAGGTAATTAGGAAATGAGCAATGACTAAATAAAAGCAAAGATAAACCCTAAACTTTCTTAGTGTTGTTGAAAATCTCTTGGTTTCAACACGCGTAATTTATTGTGAAAAGAGCCTGTTTACAGTGTTACTGTTTATGTGATTGTGCTTACTGAGCTAACAAACATTGAAATGGGACGAAATTTTACACATAAGGAACGAAAACCTAGCAGAGCGAAGAAAACTAAACGGCTATTGGCCAAAAGGATGTGGAAAATCCGGTAAGTTGATTTCTAGAATATCATTTGACTTGTTATTCGCATTTTACATTCATTTTACGTTACTACTTATTTCAATAAACTGCTCAACTACAGATCTAAAGAGTAGCTTCAGAATGTGTAGTTCAAAATGTGACCACCGAAGTTCTGTAGATGGCGCCAAGTGGACAAGCCGCCACTGTGCTACAATGCTAGGAAATTTTGCAAAGTGGAAAATCGGCACCTTTCGCCAAAACCAAATAGCGCATGAAGGTGCTCGGGACCTTAGCAACAACTTTGCCCCCTTTCAAAATTTCGATATCTGTAGCCGTTCGAAAGTTACAGGCGATCCAAACAGACGGACGGACGGACGGACGGACAAAACGTTCGCATAAGTACGCTGAAGCTACTAATAAAAAGATTAATTTAGTTTTATAAGTTGAAATATTATTCATTGCTACCTATCTTCATTTTGGAATTAATTAGTAGTATAGTACGTATAGTAGCAGTGTAATGTTATGTCATTTATAAACTCCCTATTGAGGAATATGTCATTATTATAGCATTTGAACTGGCAATATAACAATTATTTAAGGATTGCCACCACTAACAGCAATCGTTTTAAAATATAATACCCGGGTGTAATAATCGCGGCAGTTAAAATTAATATAATGCATGTTGCACTTCAAACATAGAAAAGTTAGGTTTTTTGAGGGTGTGTGCAGGTTGATGTTTTATCCGTTTTTACCCGATACTGACAATAACACGATGTTTGTTATAGTAAGACCACAGCAGAGGAAAGTTGTGGTTTAATTAAAAAAACATCCCATGATGGAGAAATGTCCAACGAATGGACCGACATCACTCCAGAAACTCCAACAACAAGCGCTTCTCTGGAAGAAAATAGCACAAAGATGATTTGCCATGCTGCGACGGAAAGGAACAAAGAGGCGTTTGACATCCAAAAAAATCAATTTTTGGAGCAAATATCTACAACGGACGCAAAACAACTGGAAATAGATACTCGAGAACAAGCTCTTTCAGAATTATGGAAGCGAGAAAGAAAAATTCGTCTTACTGCATCAAATTTTGGAAGAATTTGTTGTATGCGCTCCACAACATCAACTGCTAAAACAGTAGAAGCGTTATTATACTCAAAATGTTTAGGTAATGAATTTACAGTGTACGGCCAAGAAAATGAAGAAAACGCAGTCGACGCATTTGAGACCGTTTACGGCATCAAAACAAAAATTATAGGGCTTTGCATCGATAGGGCAAAGCCATATTTATCTGCAAGTCCAGATCGTGTTACAGAAATCGGCGATGCAATTCTGGAAATCAAATGTCCAGCGTCTTGTAAGAATTTAACACCACAAGGAGTTTTGGAGAAAAAAAAAATTTGTACGTTACAAGGGGACTCTCTAAAATTAAACTCAAAACATAAATATATGTATCAAGTACAAGGGCAACTGCAAATAGCAAATAAGGAAGTTTGTTACTTCGTTGTTTGGACCCCCAAAGGAGTCTGCATCGAAGAAATTCGTAGGGATAAGAAATTCTGGGAAAACATGGCATTTAAATTAAATGATTTTTATATGAATTTTTTACTTCCAGCACTTATAGATTCACGGCGTCTAAGAAATTTGCCTTTGCGGGATGTATATCTAGGTTTAAAATAAAATAGAGGTTATGTTAGGGTGACCATACGTCCCGTTTTTAACGGGATTGTCCCTTTTTTTAGCTTGGTGTCCCGTTGTCCCGGAAAACTCAAAACGGGACGCAAAATTGTCCCGTTTTTTGATATAAATACATATTACCTACCGTTTCTGGTGTATGTAATCATACGCAAGGAAGTTTGAATCCAAGCATGCGGCTTATTCAAACGCCGAAATTGGTTGAAAGGCTGGTCAATCACAGAACAGGTGGAAGTCGTGTTTTGTGCTTGCACCTGCAGCACAGTCTATAAGTAAATAGACTGTGCCTGCAGTTTGTACTGTCATGTAAGTTAGATTAATCGGTACCGCATAGATGTGTCGAGTGCAAAAGTGTAGTGTTATTATTTATATAACGCACTAGAACTACATTCAATTTGGTAAACTTGAATTCCATGATTTCGGAGACTTTCACGGTCATTGTGTGATAATTGCAACACTAATTTTGGCGGAGGTGCAAGTGAAAGAACCAACAACGTATATGCCATTCTGAATAGTAACCTCAAAATGAATGTATGTGGAATAGGATGTACTGCACACATTTTATACAATGCCATACAAACAAGTGCTGATATTCTACCTGTAGACGTAAAAACGATTGTAAATAAAATATTTCAATGCTTTCACTATATACAGTACGAGTGGAAGAATTGAAAGACTTTTGTAATTTTGTAAGCTTTGAGTTGGAGTTCTTGGAAATGTAAAAACTCGATGGTTATCCTTGCAACCAGCAATAACTAGAATTATAGACATTTTTCCAGCACTAAAGTCCTACTTTTTATCTCAAGACAAACGCCGCACAATTTTAAGTACTTTTTTAATGAGCCTGTTTCCATGGTATGGTTATACTTTTTAAAAAGCCAGTTAAAAGTTATCTGTGACACTATAACTAGGATAGAAGGAGACACTATTTCAGTACGCGAAGCAGCTGAAGAATTAGAAATGTGCAATAAAATTAAAAACAGGAGAGACCACAATTTTCAAACCTAAAAGTTGTCAAGCCTTTTACTAGATCTAGAGAAAATGGTTTATATAGCACAAAACTCTTAAAAAAGTGGCTGAGTACGAAATAAATAAATAAATAAATTTTATAATGGGTGCTAATTTCGAACCATTTAAAGTGTTCACGTGGATTCAATAATCCACGGTCCTACTTGGGCTGAAATGAAGGAAACATTAAAATATTTAATACAAACTAACAACTATATTGGTAGTTTGGATGAAGATAGACTTTTTGATGAATTTAAATTCGTAGTAAACGTAATAAATGGAGAGTGCGCTCTACCACCGATGCGTATTGCCACCGATGTGGATTTGGAACCGACATTAATTGACCACCGACCTGAACTACTACCGATTTGCTTTACCACCAACTTGAATTACAACCGATGTGGATTTAGATCCGACAAGAACTACCACCGACTTGGTTTACTACCGACTTTTAAAATTTGTAACAAAAATATGGTATGTCACCAAACTGAAATACCACCGACTTGGTGTACAAACCGACTTGGATTACCACCGATGTGGATTTACATCCGACAGGAACTACTACCGATATGAAATATCGCCGATGTGGTAGTTGCTGCAACACATCTTACGCGAGCGACCGCGAACTTGCAATCGTTCGTATTAATAATTTGGTAGCAACTACAGTATCTTTATGAAGTAATTTTTATCAGTAGCTGCTGAAAGACTTCATATTTCGTCAGTAAATTGTTTATATTGTAATAAAATGTCAGTATTATATTTTAATTCGTACATAGATTTAAATTCTTTCAAAATAAATGCGATCTTGTTTGATTAGCGTATGGCGTATTTTGGCCAGTAAGGAAATTTTACTAAAATTCTGTAAGTATTAAAACGTTATATATTATATAAATAGGCGGCTGCGTTAAATTTCGTACTACCCACAAAATAACTGGAGATATTGTGGTTTTGTTTGTGAATTTGTTTGATTTGCAGCGTGTTTAACGTCTCACCTTCACACTCCTGCATCTTTCTCATTTATTATCTGATCTATTTAAAATTTTGGTCGATTTACCTAACCTTAAAGCAATTATTTTCATAGTTTTTAAATAAAGTTATTGCAAAACAGTGGCCTACTGCGACAAAAAAATTACTGCAAAAATTTTAAAATTATAGTAGGCCTAGTTTTATCAAAAAAAGTTAGTTACAAAAGTTGTTCAAAATTAGGAAAATAGTAAAAATGTAAATTTTAATCCAAATAAGTGTATTTATTGTCGACCGAGTAAACACACCCTTTCTACTTTATCAGTAGTGGTTAGGCGTATTCTAGGTATTATTTACATTTGCAGAATGGTAAATTAACAGTTCATAAACTTAATTGACAGTTCGTAAACGTAACTGGCGTTCATAAACCTTTTGTTTTCCAGGGTACCACTTATTAAGACAATAATCAATTGTTAATTGTCAGTAATAATAGGACGAGAGGTCAAAATATTGCCGACAATAATTTTTGCGATTCAGATACGAGTTTCTGCAGTGACGAAAATAACGACGAGTGCTTGCAACAGAAACGAGACAATCTGAAGAGCAAAAATTGTCTGCAATATTTCGACCTAGAGTCCTATTCGTCTTGACAATTTAACTTTTCATTAAAAAATAGTTACAGAAGAAATTGTCGCTCAAATAAAGCTCCTCGAAATATTGTCGGTGAAATAAAGCTCCTCGAATTATTTTCACTAAAATAATCGTTCGGTTGGTAGTTGATTTTTAAATTGAAGAATGCCATTGGTTGACAATGACACCATTTAAATTGTCAATGTAATACAAATAGACATCTGGCATTTTGTAAGTACCTATAGATAGCAACGAGAAAACTACGAGGAAGTGTCGACAAATCACGAGGCTATAATAATAATAATGGTTTATCGAGCATCCAGTTACTATACATACATACATGACAGTAAATATATGTGTTATAGTAGTCGCATAATGGTCTGTGAGATCAATAAAACATCGAATTAATAAACGTGAAAAATGCTGTTCCCTGAAGCAAATTGCTTGTGTGGGAAAGTCTTGTACATCTACTTACATTCTACCTATTGACTAACTAAATGATATTTATAATATTTAAATTATTATTAAGTAATAGTCAGTCTGTAATTTATTTATTATCCTATAATTATATTTAATTTACAGGTATTTATTATCAACTACTTTATAATAATTCAATTGCACCTTATATTTCACGATCAGATCCAGACCTTCCATAAAGATGTGTGAACAAGATGTAACATTGTTTATAATTATTAATATAACACTGCGATTTACTTGAAGTAATCAGTTTTTTAATTTACACTTAATACATACTGGAAGTTTGGCGACTTTTTGAAAATTGTCTTGGTAATGCGTTAAACAATTTAGGACCTAGACATTGTATTGATCTTTGTCCGACTTTTTTCTTCATTCTGTTATTTTTTAAATAGTTTTTGGTTTTGTTTCTCGTGTAGTATATATGGTTAGTGTTCTCTAGCTTATGTTTATTTTTATACTGGTGTATTATAATAGGTTTTGCAAAGAGAAGTCTGATATCCAAGATAGTTGTTTCTGTATAGAGTGGCTTAGATGGATATGTATATTCCTTGTTGTACATTTTTTTAAGAAGTCCTTTTTGTATGACCTCTGGTGGTTTAACAGAAGTATTAGGTGCAGCGCCACATGTAGCAGAGAGTCCACCAGTGCATTGTATACCGTTCTCATATGTTTTTGCATTAATATTGTTTTAGTTTTTTTAAACCTGTACAGCATACTTCTTAGTTTTTTAATAAAGTTGTTAATATGTACATTTCATCTTAGGTGACAGTCTATATTTATACCAAGTTATTTTATACTGTCTCTTTGTTGAATATCAACCGTAACATATTCAACATCTGATAAAGTTAACTGTGTGTGTGATGGTAATGTAACTTTATAATTTCCAAACGGTATGTATTTAGCTTTTTTTAAGTTTAATGTTAATTGTTTTCTATTGAACCACTGTTTTATTTTTTCCATATCTCTGTTTTTCGCTTGAGGTTGGTCTAGTTGTGGTCCTTGTAGATGATAACCATATCATCAGTATAAGAGAGAATTTTACCTTCAGTTTATAGTTGTAGTAAATCATTTTACATATATTGTAAAAAGCACGGGTTCCAGGACGTACCTTGTGGGACTTCATATTCTACTGTGGATTCTTCACTTATGACACCATCGGTATTTACAATTTGAAATCTATCTTTCAGATATGATTGGAAATAGTAATTTTTGTATTAAGTGCGCGAAATGAGTGTTTTTTATGGCGCGTGAGAATGTCAATTTTCGCCGAGACCGTTAGGTCGAGGCAGAAAAGTCATTCAAACGCGCTACAAAAACACGAATTTTGCCACGAAATACAAACAACGTTTTTTCTACAGCCGTCAAAAAAAGAATAAAAGATTCTCTGCAACAAAAGCATAGGTATATAGCAAATAAGTAGAGTAATATTATTATGTACGTAACGTTTTATGGGATACGAAAAGTTCGTTCACCACATTTCGTTCCCCACATTTCGTACCCCACATTTCGTTCCCGGGATATTTCGTCTCCCCACATCTCGTACCCGGAAACTTCGTTCCCGAGCAAGCTCAATTTGTCTCCTAGATTACAGGGTGTTGAAAAACGACTGCAGCGATGGGAATACAATTAAAAAATGAAAGATACTTTAATTGATTTATTTATTATAATAAACTTTTAAGAACAAAATAAATTGTATTTATTAAAAATGACGGTTTAATCTAAGTATCTTCTTGATATTTTGTATAGGGCCATAATTTCTCATTCTGGACTACTTTTCTTAGTAATATTTTGCTGTATCATGAAAAAAAATGGTAGTTTACCTGAAAAGAAAATAGTTTTTGTTAAGGCCGACTTGTTTTTGAAAAACTTAAAATTCTCTACAAACCAAGTAGGTATTATAATTCTTATAACATTTTTACGTAAAACTAAAAATAAAATGTAATTCCCATTTGTAAACTCAAGCCGGGGACATACTGTATATACTTCTTGTAAGTTTATTATAATAAATAAATTCATTAAAATATCTTTAATTTTTCTAACTGTATTCCGATAGCTGCACTCGTTTTTCAACACCCTGTTATCTTGGAGACAAATTGAGCTCGGTCGGGAACGAAGTTTCCGGGTACGAGATGTGGGGAGACGAAATATCCCGGGAACGAAATGTGGGGTACCAAATGTGGGGAACGAAATGTGGGGAACGAACTTTCCGCAAACCACGTTTTATATGTGTTGTAACTAAGGAAATGGTGTTCCAAAGCAGTTTTTTCACTGCTAGCCGTGAAGAAATATTATTTTTTCGCGTGTTAAAAAAAGTTAAACTTCGCGTATCTATAGCGATGCATAAATCTCACGTTTTTTTGACGGCTGTAGAAAAAGCTTATTTGCTATGTCTCTTATACCTATATCGTCCAGCGTTTCTAATAATTTGACATGATTGACTGTTTCAAATGCTTTGGCTAGATCGACGAAGATGCAGAGGCATGATATATTTTCATCAAGAGCCATTTGAACATTTCCAATTAGTTCTGCTATGGCGTCTTGTGTTCATACACCTTTTTGAAACTCACACTGTTGAGATGATAGCAAGTTATATTTATTGATAAAGCGCTCTATCCGCTCTATAATGACTTTTTCGAAAATTTTTGCCACATTAGAAATTAGGGAGATGGCCTATAATCCTCAGATAGTTTCTTATCACCGCCTTTAAACAGTGGTTTAGTTATTGCTAATTTAAACCTCTGTCTTTATCAGAGTCATTAGATTAAAGCCCAATTTTAATATACTTGTGTTTAAGGTGCCAGTTCCGTATTTACGGATAGAGTAAAGCAAGGCAATTGTTTAAAAAATTTTCACCAAATATTAAAACGTTATCCCCTGATGACTATTTATTAGGATAAAGAGTGTGCGATTACTACAATACATTTTGTGGTTTGCGGAAAGTTCGTTCTCCACATTTCGTTCCCCACATTTCGTACCCCACATTTCGTCTCCGGGATATTTCGTCTCCCCACATCTCGTACCCGGAAACTTCGTTCCCGACCGAGCTCAATTTGTCTCCAAGATTACAGGGTGTTGAAAAACGAGTGCAGCTATCGGAATACAGTTAGAAAAATTAAAGATATTTTAATGAATTTATTTATTATAATAAACTTTTAAGAACTATATACAGTATGACCCCAGCTTGAGTTTACAAGAGTTATAGGAATTATAATTCCTGTTCGGTTTGTAGAGAATTTTAAGAAAATTTTTAGTTTTTGAAAGTCGTCCTTGACAGTTAAGCAAAAACTATTTTCTTTTTAGGTAAACTACCCTTTTTGTTCGTGATACAGCAAAATATTACTAAGAAAAGTTGTCCAGAATGAGAAATTATGGCCCTATACAAAATATCAGGAAGATACTTAGATTAAAACGTCATTTTTAATAAATACAATTAATTTGGTTCTTATAAGTTTATTATAATAAATAAATAAATTAAAATATCTTATATTTTTTAACTGCATTCCGATCGCTGCACTTGTTTTTCAACACCCTGTAATCTAGGAGACAAACTGAGCTCGCTCGGGAACGAAGTTTCTGGGTACGAGATGTGGGGAGACGAAATATCCCGGGAACAAAATGTGGGGTACGAAATGTGGGGAACGAAATGTGGGGAACGAACTTTCCGTATCCCACATTTTGTATACGGTTTCTCTTTCTGCATTTTAAATTTTTATAAACCTCACTGTATGCGGAGATCTAACTCGCGATCTTTGGATTAGTAGCCAGAATGCTTAATAACTTGGCCACAGATCCCGCTATTTACACTGTTATCGTGTATTATAGAAATGAAAAAATACATAGTGCTATGGTTTTTGCTATTTTTAATCTATCAATTCAAAATCCCCGCGAGTGAGATACTTTACGCATGTATATCGTACAATATTTTATCTAAAATAGAATCTAAAAAACACGATAAACAAATAAAAAGATTTAAATATAAATTAAGATGAGTAGCAACCGGTCGTCATTTTGCGTGGTTACAATTTTTAAAACACGTTGCTGCTGACGACGTAAACTAATTAAAACATGTTTTTAAACAGTCATTTTACAAACTTTAAACTGCCAACTAAAAGTCAATTTACACATTGTCGTAGATAAAAGAGTTTTTCCATTTTTGGTTCAAATTTTATGAAAACTCCCTCGTAACATTTATGCACCTGTATTAAAAGTAGGTTTTACAAACCCGTCCCGTCCGCATATACGTAATCTGCAGACGCATAAGGTATAACCCATCACATCGTTTTTTCCGAAGTCGTACGGCCAATCAGAACAGAAGTAAACTGCAGACGTGTTGAATTATAATGCGTCTGCATTTTACGCATGCACCTTGGCCACTATTATTATTAGTATTGTGTTTTCTCTTGAAATGTTCGGTTTATTCCAATTAAACGAGAGATGTTTGGTCAGGGGTAATTTGATTCTATTAACTAATTTTGATATAAGAATTTTTCGACGTTACTGCACGTTTGTAATATGACTGCTTTTCGGGCAAATTTCGAGTTACCAGCGATTATTATGCAAAAAAATAATGTGTACAACACGTATGAAAACAACCTTTTTTTTACTTATTTACTTGTTAAACTTGGGCTTCGCCCTCGTTAATAAAACTGCAAATTCGTGAAAGAGGTATGAGTTTAATAATTAGTTTTAATAATTAAATACAGAAAGCCTTACTAGATTTTTTCAAAATATCGAGCTGTCGAACAACTGAAAGTTATTGATTTTCCTTAGTTACCTGACAAATATTGGTTTACTAAGTATTTTTAACGTGTTAAAAGTGTGTACTTTTAAGGTGCTCTCCCATAATATTAATTCTGACATATATATGTGTAGTTACCTGGAATAAAAATGTAATTGGTAATGACGGTTGTACAAAAAGTGATTGTTTTTACGAGAGTAATAGTTTTATTTCACTCTACAGATGAAAGTGCACGTTGCTATGGAAATTAATAAATAACCAATTGTTTACTCGCAAGAATGGTGGCTATTTTGTTTATTACGGCTATATTAAGTAAGCCAAAAACGGTCAGATTCTAAATTCATTTGTAGTTTTTCCAATACATAATGTAAATTTATTTTTTTATATTCGTAGAAAAACTAACATTTACTTCTTGCGATCAAATTTTTCTCTCGTAAAATTATCATGACGCTGCTCGTGAACAAATCTTCATCCCTCGAAAAAAAACTATACTTTTATCTTTTGACGAAAAATACAGATATTATTTACGTATATTAATGTTTTAATGTGGTTATTATAACACCGCTGTGATGGAGTCGATCAAAACACTGTTTCTGTATTGTTGTTTTCATATGAAAAACACTGTTTCAGACAACTGACAGATTGTCATATTTATGAAATGTCAAAATTAAAAGTTTTTGATTATTTTTGTTGAAAGTAAATAAAATTAGTGTATTATCGTCGTTGAATAAAATTCATTGCAGCTCTAGTTCTATTTGAGCACTCCTCGTTGCGCACATCATGCCCCAAAACTACTCGTGCTACAATATAGGCCCTCTTATTAAACTAGTATAATAATATGCTACGACAGTGCAGAAAGTACTCACTTTTTGCACTCTCATGTAAGAATCATACTATGATTGGCTAAAACGGACAACTTTTTTAACAAATGTCAAATTAAAAGATTAAATTTGTTGTAGAATGCGAAACCGTCGCAGGAAAAATAGTATGTAACACACGTGTGTGTTTAGCCATCGGAAAGTGTATGTGAATACATGTAGTCATTCAAAAACAATTACAAATGAGTAAAAAAAGTTGTTTTCATATGTGTTGCTCACGTTATTTTTTGCATAGTGATCCCTTGTAACTGGAATTCAATGTAATTACATATAGTAATTAATTAACTTTAGTATAATTATAGGGTTAAAACTAACTATTTAAGTTAAAATAATAAATTAGTAAATATCCTGATCCATTTTATTCAATAAATTAATTCAAACGTCGCTGGACGCGTTTTAGAACGTAAAAGTAGTTTGCGTCCTGTTGTGTATGCGAAAATGAATCACTTCATCCACTAAAAATAAAATTAAAATGGCACCTTTTACAATAATTCGAAATTGAGTTTTCAACAGATCTTCACGTTTTAGAGTCCTCTGAACCCAAAAAACATGTTTTGGTTCATTGGTCTGTCTGTCTGTGTGTGTGAGTCTGTGTGTGAACAGAATATCTCAAAAAAGAAAAGAGGTATGACGTTGAAACTTCATGTATAAGTTTTGTGTACTATCTAGATGCCTCAGAAAGTTTTTGAATAAAATCGCATAACCGGAAGTATGGTGTTTTTACTATTGTGATTTTTCAGTTATTTTTCGATTTAAAAAAAACGGCTCTAACGATTTTGTCAAGCATTTTTACTACATTTTTAATGTGTATTGATGTGAGATAGGTGATTTTTCAGTTGAATACCTCTAAAATAGGTTTCTTTTGTTTCTTTTTTTTTTATTAATTCATATTTTAAATATAACACCCGCTATATTATTACATTTTTAATTCAATAGAGAATCTTAGAGAAAATTTGTCTCTTCAACTAACGCTCTATTTTGTACGGTTTCTGTAAAATTTGTAATTTTTGAAAATTTTTGACAAATGCTTAAAAATTAAAAATCAAATTTATGGTTAATTATAAAATCACTGTAAAAGGAAGTTGTGTGCGTGTATCAGACCAGATTTTTTTAACTGTTTTCGAAAAATTACATTTTGTAAGCGCTAAATTTGGTTAGATACAGTTTGTATATCTACCGGCATTTTTTCGGTCGGTTGGTCGAAAGATAAACATGCGAAGCTAACCTCAACTTCATCATTGGTAGTTAGATTTAATCAAACAGTTGTGTCGTTTACAAATTGTACTCCTAGCCTTTTGGGAGCATACTTTCTATATTTCAATAATTTATAGTAATTTTAGACGGTACATTTAATACGATATAGCAAGTCAAAGCGAAACCACTAAGTAAACTGCAGACGTCTAATACCTCTCTGTGTCTGCACTTTACTTAAACTTTCATTGGCTCCATATTAATCAATTACCGATTGTAGCCGAACAGTTGCCATAATACCTTATGAGTCTGCAGATTACATATATGCGTCCCGTCCCGTCCCCTCCCCTTCCATCCCTTCCCTTCCTTTCCCTTTCGGTCCCGTCCCGTTCCGTCCCGCCCCGCCCCGTCTCGTTCCGTCCCGTACCTTCCCGTCCAGTCCAGTTCTGCCCCGTTCCGTCCCGTCCCGTCCCGTCCCTTCCCTTCCCGTCCAGTCCCGTCCCGTCCCGTACCGTCTCTTCCCTTATGTCATGTCCACCGTCTTGGACTTAAAAATAAATGTCATTTTCGCAATCAACGTCCAAAAAAACTTCAATAACGACACGCATATCGTATTTTAGGCTTATTTACCCCATTTCACCCCCTAAAGGGTTGATTTTCGGAAAATCACGAAATACGTATTTGCTTATTTGTTTTTAGGAGTACTTCTACGACGTTTCAAGTCGAAATGTCTATTTAATATTATTTCTCCATACAAAATTAGAACCTCCATTTCACCCCTTTAGGGTTGAATTTCGAAATATCCTTCCTTATTCCTTGTATATGTTACAGGAAATGTATGAAACCTAGGAATTGTATACAATTCCTAGAAAATGTATATAATGCCGAGCCAATTTAGGAAATGTGTAAAATAATTAATGAAAGGTTCTTTAATACATACATTTCCTAGGAAATGTATGCATTTCCTAGGCATTGTATGCAATTCCTAAATGGTACTAGGAAATGTATGAAAATCAACATTATACTGTAGAATTTGCGAATGAATGAAAAATAAAACACAGATGAACTGAGATTTTCCTTAGCAGTGTGACGATTTGTTAGTGCTAGTAACCTAACCTAACCTAACCTAACCTAACCTAACCTACCGACATGACATCCCTAATTTAACACATTTTCGATTCCAGGTTAGGAAATGTATAAAATTCCTAGGAAATGTGTATAATAACATTTATTTCACACATTTCCTGACGATTTTAGGCATTATATACATTTCCTAGGAATTCTATATAATGACGGATTACATACATTTCCGGTAACATATACATCATAAAGGAAACCTCTGTGCAAAATTTTAGCTTTCTAGGTCCAATGGTTTGGGCTGGGCGTTGATGAGTGAGTGAGTGAGGCAGGACTTTCAGTTTTATAGATATAGATAAATACAATGCAAAAACTTCCCCATGGTGGAAAAACTTAAAAATGAAGTAGCAATTGGAATTATTAATCATTCTATACAGAGCAATAAAAGCGCCATTAAGTAAAATGTTTCCCTTTTTTACCATGAAGAAGTAGTCATTACTATTTGATGTTCATGAACACGTCGAACGACGTTTTAGTTTCTTTAGAAAAACTTGATAACAGTAAATTAAATTGAATATACACGACACCAAGTTCCAAAATATATATCAAAATTAAGCAACACACTTTACTATTCAAGAGTAGAAAGAGAAAGCTGATGCTCATAAACCAATTCGTGATGGGCTTATTCGAATGAAAAATAACCGGTTATCCCGTTATTGAAATAACCTATGTAACTCGGTTTTCGTTCCAAGTATTCGAATGAAAAATAACCTCATGCTGATACGTACTACGCTTTGAATATAAAACCTCTATTCAAAGGTACTACGTGCCATATCTCAGCGACCTACGCAGTGCTCAAAATTCTGTAAATATAAATACGTCATAACTAATAAACAAATCAGGTTGTACTGAAAACACCATTTGGTTATCGCGTACCTACCTCCTATCATAAAAAATATCAAATTCTGGGGACCTGAAACCTGAACGCCTAAAAACTGCAAACGCATCAAGCTATAAAACAATTGTTTATTTGCTTACATCTCCAAAGATTCAAAACAAGAGGCGGCGCCTTTAACCCACCCGATCGATAAAGATAAACGTTTTACGACTGTTTTTATTGTGATTAGCAAGCAGTCCCGCATATTTCTTTCTTTCTACACTTCTTAATAAATACCTCTTAATTTCCAATACATAACACATAATGTACCGTTGTCGCCTTAGAAATCGGGCACTACACACTATTATGATATAACTTGCATGTATTTTTTAAGTGTATAAACTGGGTTTTTACAGTTATTATGGTTTTAATTTTTACTTCAGATTGTTTATTGTTTGTCAATTATGAAATGCCATCTCACATTAATGAAGTAACCGGAGCAAGAATACTCCAAAGGCTAGAAGAACATATTACGTGTCCCGATTTCTAAGGCGCCGACCGTACATATTATGTTTTGGTTCATCCGCTATCTGCAAGTTACGATGTCGATGCAGATGACGGTGAACCGATGTCGATGCAGATGACGGTGAACCGATGTCGATGCAGATGACGGTGAACCGCCAATCGGCAAACCGGCTGACTTAATCGAAACGAATCGAGAGCAAAAATGTATTCGAATGATTATTCAAATAATCATTCGGTTATTAATATCATTCGAATGCAAATAATTCGGTTATGAAAATTGTCCGGTTATGCCCATCACTAAAACTAATCTTAAACTTGAGCTTGGGCTAGCTAATTATGGTATTTCAGATAACAGATCTTTACCTGGAAAGGTTTACATATATTATATTTTTGCTTTCCTAGGTTCGCAATTTGCTTCACGTATCAGCTTTACATAGTTGTGGTGAATTCAAGGAAGAACATTGTATTTATTTCACCTTTCATTTCAGGGCTATGGTAAATTACCACATTACATATCATTCACATTTTTAACAAGCGCAACTTTGCTTTTTGGAGATACATGCAAAGCTCTCATTTAGTATGTATTAATTATCATCTAATTAAAGAGTGCACTATTTCTATACTGTCTGTAGTTTGTCATAAATATGAAGTAATGTAGGTATCTATAATACAATTTTCCTTAATGTGTGTCTGTGTGTCTGTGGCACAAAATAAAATCTCACGTTCCGGCTTCACAGATGTTTATATTTGTTTAGGTTTTGTTTTTCTTATCTTAGCGCTCGGATCGGAGCTTGACCTTTCGCGTATCCTATTTCACGTGCGCGTAGCGCGCAATTTGCTTGTATTTTATAAAAGTGTCTCCTGATGTTGGTTTTATTCATTTTAATTTTCAAAAAAGGTAAAAAGAGGAAAATAACACAATTTATTAAGGACCGCGTATAAATATAAAAACCAATTATCAATATCTATACTTATTATGTTAAAACTATTAGTTAAAAATTTAAAATTATACTATTATAATTTTTCACTAGTACTTTAGGAGATTATTAAGTCAAAATGTTATTAATTAATCATAATTTTTGATTAAATAAAAATCATTTTGTCGTAAACATACTTTAATATTAAAATGAAATATTTTAATTATACAGGGAGGTGATCCATCATGCTGATAGTGGAGGTGTCTTAATTAGAAGCAATAAAACGCAGTAGTCTTCTCCACGTACATTTATTAAAAAGGCGACATGTTTCGAAGCCAAACTGGCTTCATCTTCAGGCCAAAATGATCATCTACAGAGGCGTATGGTTAACAATAGTGTACAATGTAAAGAGAATAACTTACTGGTTAAAAACAGGTGAAACCACGTGTTCAAATTTTAGGTTAAGTTGAAGTTATGCGCTGAAGGCGAGGTAGTAATACAAAAATTCACAAAGAACACCACATCGGAGAAGAAAATTAATTCAATAACCAGCAAACTACGTTATAAAGATCGTTGTACTGGTTATTACATCAAAATTTAACATTTAACAAATAGCAAGTAAAATAGCGACCATTCTCTGACGGAGAAAGCACTAGAATGGAAATTTACGGTCAGTACAAAATAACTAGAACCAGATCAAAAGTCCCTAAATTCAATGACACTGAAATTACCAGAGAGGGTCAGAAAGTAAAAGAACAAAGTTAAAACCAAAAAGGCAAAGACAAAACAACTATTTAATATTGAGGAAAATATAATTAGTATCAAAAATCTGTGACTTCATTGAGTCTGTATTCATTTATTGTTGGACATAATTTCAAAAATTTCGAGTAAATTCAACAACCTACCTTTATTAGCTATATGTAAAATTTTATAATCTTTATTAGGATCAAAGTTGTGGTTATGTTCCAAAATGTGATTAGCAAAGGCTGATTTATTAGGTTGGTCGACATTAAAGTTGTTGTTTTTAATGCAAGCAGAATGTTCTTTGATTCTTTTTTTGAAAGTACGTCCAGTCTGACCAATGTAAAAGCAGTTGCATGACGAACAGTCGAGACGGTAGACACCAGATCTATCTAATAAAGGGGTGGGATCTTTGTTGAAAACTACCAATTTCTGAAGGGAATTGGTAGTAGAAAAAGAAATTTGAAAATTGTATTTACTCAGTATGTTTTTAATGGACATTGAGATAGTACCGTAATAAGGGATTGAATAAAAAGTTTTGTTATCCAGGTTATTGATAGGGGTTAAGTTTGTAGAAAATTTAATACGGAGTTTATAATAAATAGGTAGAATGAGTTGAAGAGGATAACCGTTTTTGATAGCAATGTATTTAATGATGTTAAATTCATTGTTGAAGTTTTCTATGGACATAGGAATTGAAAGTAAACGTCTGAACAAAAATTGAAAATTAGCAAGTTTATGGATAAGGGGTGAAAGGAGGAATAAGGGATAGTATGGTCAGTACAACTGGGCTTCCTATAAATACTGAAATTTAAAAAATTAGTTGTAGAACTATTGTTTTTAGTAATCAAAATGTCTAGAAAAGGTAAAGAATTATTGTGTTCAATTTCAAAAGTAAATTTAATATTAGGGTGTACTGAGTTTAGCCAGGTGATATAATCATCAATATTCGGGTTATTAGAATTAAAAATAACCAGGATATCATCGACGTACCTGCCCCAATAAATAATGTTATGAGTAAAGGGGGCTTCAATGAAAATTTTGTTTTCAAGGTTATTCATAAAAATTTCAGCTAGCAGAGGTGATAGGTTAGATCCCATGGCCAAACCAGACTTTTGTTTAAAAAATGAAGAGTCAAATTTGAAAAAGTTTTGTGATAAAGCTAAGTTTAAACAAATGAGTAAAGTTTCAACTTGGTTGTTATTAAGGTCTGAATCAAAAAGCATTTCTTTTAATAAAGACACACATTCATTAGAAGGAATGCTAGGAAAAAGGTTGGTTACATCAAAAGAACAAAGAGTGAAATTATTAGGTAAGTTTAATTTTGATAAAGTTTTTGTAAGTTCTATGGAGTTTTTTATGGCAAATTTAGGTTTGAAATTAGTGACGTACGAATTAATTTGTTGAGCCAAGAGGTAATGACCGATACTGGGGTGTTGGAAAAGGAAACAACGGGTCTGATAGGGATGTCAGGTTTATGAATTTTAGGGAGGCCATATAATTTAGGAATGGAAGGGTTCATAATGAGTAAGGAAAGGGGGTTAATATTTAAAGATTTAATAATATCAAAATGGTCTCTAATCGTCTGTCTGACTGCTGTAATGAAACTGGGAAGAGGGTCTTTATTAAGAATTTCAAAATCAGGAGAATCAAGAAAATCACAGACCTTGTTAATATACTCGCACTTGTCTAAAATGACAAGGCAGTGACCTTTGTCAGCCTTAGTACACAATAAATTGGATTCTTTAATTTTCTTTGAGAGAAATAAGTTGTTTTGTCTAAAATGTGTGCATTATTCGAATTAGGTAAAGTTTTTTTGTAGTTAGAAATTTTTCTACTAATCTCAGCCCTAACAAGGTTCGGATTATCAATGCCTGAAGACAAAATGACTTTCTCAGAGTGAATGGCTAAATCATTAAGGCACTTATGATTGACGTTACATACCGGGTTGTTCTTTAAGCCCTTGTCTAAAATGTCCATCTCAGTGTCACTAAACTGTACATTGCTAAGATTTAAAGTTCTGTTGTGGAATTTGAAATTAAAATTAAAATTAGTAGAAACAGGATTAATATTCGAATGGGAAGTCTTGCAATCAGAGTCAGAATAAATCAAATTAAAATCCCTAGAACCAGAAGGGTTGTAAGAATGAAATTGTTTAATCTTGGGATTATTGTTTTTGGTGGAGTGATTAAAATTGAAATTTTTAAAATTTTTAAGTCTTAAGTTCTTGAGTTTTTTGCAAAGTTTAGAATGAATATTGTTGCCAAAGTGGTATAGGTTATTTTTAATTCTGATTTGCAAGAGATCCCACTCGAAAGGATGAAATTGGTTAGATAAAAACAAGTGCAATTTATAAATTTCCAAAGATAAAGAATCTCGAATGCGATACCAGTGTTGGATTTCCTTCTCAAGCCAGATCTTCTTGGCGGCATTGATGGCAGCTAAAGCAGGGGTGCTGTTAGCGTTAGATCTGACGTCGATGAATGTGGGCGTCAGGTGCTCTTTTTTACCTGACGCCCACATTCATCGACGTCAGATCTAACGCTAACAGCACCCCTGCTTTAGCTGCCATCAATGCCGCCAAGAAGATCTGGCTTGAGAAGGAAATCCAACACTGGTATCGCATTCGAGATTCTTTATCTTTGGAAATTTATAAATTGCACTTGTTTTTATCTAACCAATTTCATCCTTTCGAGTGGGATCTCTTGCAAATCAGAATTAAAAATAACCTATACCACTTTGGCAACAATATTCATTCTAAACTTTGCAAAAAACTCAAGAACTTAAGACTTAAAAATTTTAAAAATTTCAATTTTAATCACTCCACCAAAAACAATAATCCCAAGATTAAACAATTTCATTCTTACAACCCTTCTGGTTCTAGGGATTTTAATTTGATTTATTCTGACTCTGATTGCAAGACTTCCCATTCGAATATTAATCCTGTTTCTACTAATTTTAATTTTAATTTCAAATTCCACAACAGAACTTTAAATCTTAGCAATGTACAGTTTAGTGACACTGAGATGGACATTTTAGACAAGGGCTTAAAGAACAACCCGGTATGTAACGTCAATCATAAGTGCCTTAATGATTTAGCCATTCACTCTGAGAAAGTCATTTTGTCTTCAGGCATTGATAATCCGAACCTTGTTAGGGCTGAGATTAGTAGAAAAATTTCTAACTACAAAAAAACTTTACCTAATTCGAATAATGCACACATTTTAGACAAAACAACTTATATTCTCTCAAAGAAAATTAAAGAATCCAATTTATTGTGTACTAAGGCTGACAAAGGTCACTGCCTTGTCATTTTAGACAAGTGCGAGTATATTAACAAGGTCTGTGATTTTCTTGATTCTCCTGATTTTGAAATTCTTAATAAAGACCCTCTTCCCAGTTTCATTACAGCAGTCAGACAGACGATTAGAGACCATTTTGATATTATTAAATCTTTAAATATTAACCCCCTTTCCTTACTCATTATGAACCCTTCCATTCCTAAATTATATGGCCTCCCTAAAATTCATAAACCTGACATCCCTATCAGACCCGTTGTTTCCTTTTCCAACACCCCAGTATCGGTCATTACCTCTTGGCTCAACAAATTAATTCGTAACGTCACTAATTTCAAACCTAAATTTGCCATAAAAAACTCCATAGAACTTACAAAAACTTTATCAAAATTAAACTTACCTAATAATTTCACTCTTTGTTCTTTTGATGTAACCAACCTTTTTCCTAGCATTCCTTCTAATGAATGTGTGTCTTTATTAAAAGAAATGCTTTTTGATTCAGACCTTAATAACAACCAAGTTGAAACTTTACTCATTTGTTTAAACTTAGCTTTATCACAAAACTTTTTCAAATTTGACTCTTCATTTTTTTAAACAAAAGTCTGGTTTGGCCATGGGATCTAACCTATCACCTCTGCTAGCTGAAATTTTTATGAATAACCTTGAAAACAAAATTTTCATTGAAGCCCCCTTTACTCATAACATTATTTATTGGGGCAGGTACGTCGATGATATCCTGGTTATTTTTAATTCTAATAACCCGAATATTGATGATTATATCACCTGGCTAAACTCAGTACACCCTAATATTAAATTTACTTTTGAAATTGAACACAATAATTCTTTACCTTTTCTAGACATTTTGATTACTAAAAACAATAGTTCTACAACTAATTTTTTAAATTTCAGTATTTATAGGAAGCCCAGTTGTACTGACCATACTATCCCTTATTCCTCCTTTCACCCCTTATCCCATAAACTTGCTAATTTTCAATTTTTGTTCAGACGTTTACTTTCAATTCCTATGTCCATAGAAAACTTCAACAATGAATTTAACATCATTAAATACATTGCTATCAAAAACGGTTATCCTCTTCAACTCATTCTACCTATTTATTATAAACTCCGTATTAAATTTTCTACAAACTTAACCCCTATCAATAACCTGGATAACAAAACTTTTTATTCAATCCCTTATTACGGTACTATCTCAATGTCCATTAAAAACATACTGAGTAAATACAATTTTCAAATTTCTTTTTCTACTACCAATTCCCTTCAGAAATTGGTAGTTTTCAACAAAGATCCCACCCCTTTATTAGATAGATCTGGTGTCTACCGTCTCGACTGTTCGTCATGCAACTGCTTTTACATTGGTCAGACTGGACGTACTTTCAAAAAAAGAATCAAAGAACATTCTGCTTGCATTAAAAACAACAACTTTAATGTCGACCAACCTAATAAATCAGCCTTTGCTAATCACATTTTGGAACATAACCACAACTTTGATCCTAATAAAGATTATAAAATTTTACATATAGCTAATAAAGGTAGGTTGTTGAATTTACTCGAAATTTTTGAAATTATGTCCAACAATAATGAATACAGACTCAATGAAGTCACAGATTTTGATACTAATTATATTTTCCTCAATATTAAATAGTTGTTTTGTCTTTGCCTTTTTGGTTTTAACTTTGTTCTTTTACTTTCTGACCCTCTCTGGTAATTTCAGTGTCATTGAATTTAGGGACTTTTGATCTGGTTCTAGTTATTTTGTACTGACCGTAAATTTCCCATTCTAGTGCTTTCTCCGTCAGAGAATGGTCGCTATTTTACTTGCTATTTGTTAAATGTTAAATTTTGATGTAATAACCAGTACAACGATCTTTATAACGTAGTTTGCTGGTTATTGAATTAATTTTCTTCTCCGATGTGGTGTTCTTTGTGAATTTTTGTATTACTACCTCGCCTTCAGCGCATAACTTCAACTTAACCTAAAATTTGAACACGTGGTTTCACCTGTTTTTAACCAGTAAGTTATTCTCTTTACATTGTACACTATTGTTAACCATACGCCTCTGTAGATGATCATTTTGGCCTGAAGATGAAGCCAGTTTGGCTTCGAAACATGTCGCCTTTTTAATAAATGTACGTGGAGAAGACTACTGCGTTTTATTGCTTCTAATTTTAATTATACGTTTCGCTAGTTATGATAGCTTCTTCAGTAATTTACGAAAACATTATAAAAAAGTAATTTTTAACAAATCTGAAAAGAGAAAAATTAGATTAGTGAGCAAATATGGTTTTCCTTTAACTAGCATACTTACGATAAGGAGTAGTTTAAATATGGATTATGTTAAAGACATTTTTTAAATTTAATATTAACAATTAATGAAGCAAACGGGATTATTCGTGATAATCCATATTCAATACAATTAAAGCAGAACGCTTTAGCAATTTTGAAACCAGAAATGTAAAATGAAATTGATAAGAGCATGCAAGGCTGTTCACATATTTTTATTATCAACTATACCCAAAACTGCAGAAAATTTGGAACTTGCATATGACATAGCCAGGGTCGTATTAAGTTAAAATTTGCTTTTAATTAAAATGTTTGTTTGAATTATAATAGCATAAAAACACAACTAAAGTATTTGGTTCATGTAAAAAAGTTTATTTAAATAAATTATGATAAATAGAACTGAGGTTATCTCATATCAGTTCTATAATTAATTGCAATAGAGCTTTTTTGTATTTCAATCATCTCCAGGCATATACGTTTTTTAAGTTATTCTCTGTATGTAACATGTTGGGTGCGTAGAAATTAAACTTTTTACGTAGAGATTCATTAGCATGGTCAGTTAACGCTGTTTTTTATTAGGTGATATATTATTTGTTTTAATTGAGTGTTTGTGCCGATTAATTCTGTTCTTTAATAATTGTTTTGTTAGTCCAATGTAATTGAATTTGCAATTATTACAATTAAATTAAATTAATTTAGTTAATTAATAACATTTAATTAATTAATAACATTTTGACTTAATAATCTCCTAAAATACTCGTTAAAATTGTTGATACACTTTATATTAAATTATACTATTAAAATCCGTAGACACTGTTTGTACACTTACGGCCAAAAAAGTGGGATATAAAAAATACAAATTATAACCCCTAAATTTACTGTGTCGTTCTATTTCTAAGTGCAACCCGTGCAGCATGCAATCCTTTCTTTTTTGCACTTTTTCTTCGAACAGACAAAGTTTTTTCAACTTTAAATCTTTATACATGGGCCGTCAAAAAGGACTGACTATTTTATTTTCTAGATAAAAATGTATTGTTATAAGTTACAAATTTAAACAAAACGGTTTGTGTAAGTGTAAGAACAGGAGATTTATTTATCAAATATATGCCAGAAGTGTCCTCTGTCGTTTTCAATACATTCTTCTAAGCGGCGAACGAAATTAAACATGACTCTAATAAGTAATTCCTACGGAATATATGGAATTTCTGCTTTAATGCTTGTTTTAAGTTCGTCAATTGTTCTTGGTTTTCCAATATGAACTTTACTTTTTAGGTAGCTCCAAATAAAATAATCTGCAGCATTGCACTTAAATAATTGAATTAACTTTGATAAATTGTTCAACACAAAAAACACGTTGTGGCACTGGCCATGTGTCCATTTTGCTAAGTGTCAAAAAATTCTGCAATTGTTTTATACACCTCTCCAAAGCATACTCTTTAAAATAATATAAGAGACATAGCGATTGCTGTGACATTTAATTTTTTATTAGAAAATTAAATAATCAGTCCTTTTTGACGGTCCCTGTATGACACTTCACTTACTTTCACTAGGTATAAATATAAGGAAAGCTCAGCGCGAATAATAACTGATATAACTCCGTCAACATTTTATAAACCACCAATCTGCAGTCTTTTAGTCACTTCAGAAAGTCATTATAAAACAATTTAAATAGAGCTTTGGAATTTTGGGCTTCCCGATAAGCGCCCAACGAACCACCTATATCATAATCCTTTAGCTCCATTCATATTTTGCTTCCTCTACATAGTACCAATCACATAGCAAGGTTAGGACGTGTAAACGAAATCATTTAAAAATTACTTAGTATGGATTGTTGTCTACCTTTAGGGGGTTTTAAAAATTCTGGGCCAGTTAGAAACAAAATCTGAAGTTACTAAACAGTCACCTTAATATGAAGGATTGCAACTTCACGGTCGCTCGTGTAAGATGTGTTGCAGCAACTACTGTCGGTATCGGTTGGAAGTAAACGCGCGGTGGTAGTCCACATCGGCGATAGTTCCTGTCGGATGTAAATCCATATCGGTGGTAATCCAAGTCGGTTTGTAGACCAAGTCGGTGGTATTTTAGTTCGGTGACATTCATATATTTCTTACAAACTTTAAAAGTCGGTAGTAACCCAAGTCGGCGGTAGTTCCTGTCGGTAGTGTTCAATACAGTTGTCAGAAGTCGGAGGAAATCCATATCGGTGGCGATTAACATCGGTGGTTTTGTATACAACCCATATAATAG